>JAQZBX010007131.1:0-51336 GCA_029593785.1 Cabassous unicinctus
AGAGAGAGAGCAGATGCAAACATGTAAAATAAGGTATGAGGAAGGGGATATCACTACTGACAACACAGAAATAAAGAGTATCATAAGATGATGATTTGAAAAATTATATGACAGCAAGAATGATAATTTAGAGGAAATGGACAAATTCCTAGACACTCACAAGCAGCCTACATTGACAAAAGAAAAAATTGATGAACTCAACAGTCCAATTACAAGTAAGGAGATAGCTTCAGTCATCAGAAACCTCACAATTAAGAACCCAGGACCAGATGACTTCACATTTGAATTCTACCAAACATTCCAGAAAGAATTAAAACAAATCCTCCTTAAGCTCTTTCAAAAAATAGAAGTAGAATGCACATTACCTAACTCATTCTCTGATGCCAACATTATGTAAATACCAAAGTAAAACAAAGATGCCACAAGAAAGGAAAATTACATATGAATCTCTATAATGAATCTAGATGCTAAAATCCTCAACAAAATACTTGCCAATTGCATTCAGCAAGATATCAAATGAATAATACACATTATCAAGTGGATTTCATCCTGGGTATGCAAGGATGCTTCAATATAGGAAAATCAATCAAAGTAATACATCACATCAACAGATTGAAAGAAAAAAATCTCATGATCATCTCTATAGATGCAGAAAAAGCATTTGACAAAATACAGCAAAAGATAGGAATAGAAGAAAACTTTCTGAACGAAATAAAGTGTATATATAAAAAAGCCACAGCTAACATCATCTTCAATGGTGAAATCCTAAAATCTTTCCCCCTAAGATCGGGAACAAGACAAGGATGCCCACTATCACCACTCCTATTTAACATTGTCTTAGAGGTACTTGCTTGAGCACTGTGGCAAGAAAAAGATATAAAAGGCATCCAAATTAGAAAGGAAGGAGTAAAAATTTCTCTATTTGCAGATGACATGATCCTATATATAGAAAGCCCTGAGAATCTACAACAAAGCTTTCAGAACTTATAAAGGAGTTCAATAAATTCACAGGCTATAAGATCAATGCTAAAAAATCAGTAGTATTTCTGTGCACCAATAATGAGCAATCTGAGGAGGAAATCAAGAAAAAAATACCATTTACAATAGTAACTAAAAGTATCAAATACCTAGGAATAAATATAACTAAAGATGTAAAAGACTTATATACAGAAAACTAAACAACACTGTTTAAGGAAATCAAAGAAGACTTAATTAAATGGAAGAATATTCCCTGTTTATGGATAGGAAGATTAAACATCATCAAGATGTCTATCCTACCCAACTAATTTACAGATTTAATGGAATCCCAATAAAAATCAACACTGTATTTTTTAATGAATGGGAAAAACTAACTACACAATTTATTTGGAAGAGTAAGAGGCCCTGAATCACCAAAGACATTGAAAAAGAAAAATGAATTTGGAGGTATCACACTTCATGAATTTAAAATATACTACAAAGCTACAGTGCTCAAAACTGCATGGTATTAGCACAAGGATAGACATACCGACAAATGGGACCAAGTTGAGAGTTCTAGTATAGATCCTCACATATACAGTCATCTGGTATTCGACAAGGCCACCAAGCCCACTCAGTTGGGAGAGAATGGCCTCTTCAACAAATGGTGCTTGGTAACTGGGTATCCATATCCAAAAGAATGAGAGAGGTACACCATCTCACACCTTATACAAAAATCAACTCAAAATGGATCAAAGATCTAAATATAAGAGGCAAGACCATAAAGACCTTAGAAGATATTGTAGGGCAGCATCTACAGGACCTTGTAATAGGAAATGGTTTTATGAACTTCACACCCGAAGTACAAGCAGCAAAAGAAAACATAGATAATTGGGATTTCCTCAAAATTAAAAATTTCTGCAACTTAAAGGATGTTATCAAGAAAGTAAAAAGGCATCCTACCCAATGGGACAAAATATTTTGCAAACATATATGTGATAGGAGCCTAATATCCTGTATATATAAAGAAATCCTACACATCAAAAATAAAAAGACAAACAACCAATTTAAAAATGGGCACGTGACCTGAAAAGACAGTTCTCTGTGGAATAAATATAATTGGCCATAAAGCTCATGAAAAGATGCTCAACATCGCTAGCTTTTAGGGAAATGCAAATACATTGTACATATGCAAATACAATAAGATACCATCCTACACCCACTAGAATGGCAGCTATTTAAAAAAAACAGCAGATTATAATTGTTGGAGAGAATGTGGAGGAACGGGATCCCTCATCCACTGCTGGTTGGATTGTAGAATAGTCCAGCCACTATGGAGGACAGTTTGGCAGTTCCTCAAAAACTAACTATAGAACTTCCATATGGTCCAGGATTCCACTGCTGGGTATATACACTGAAGAATTGAAAGCAAAGACACAAACAGATATATGCACAGCAATGTTCATAGCGGCATTTTTCACTATTGCCAAAAGTTAGGATCAACCCAAGTGCCCATCAACAGATGAATGGATAAACAAAATGTGGTACATACATAAAATGGATTATTACTCAGATGTAAGAAAGAATAAAGTGCTAATATATGGGATAACATGGATGAATCTTGAAGACCTTATGTTGAGTGAAGCAAGCCAGGCACTGAAGGATGAAGTGTACATGATCTCACTGATACGAATTAAGGAAATTGAGCAGTCTCCAAGAACTATTGTCCATAAAATAGGTTTACAAGGAATGAAGGGAGAAGAGAAGGTTGTGAGCCATCACCCATACAGTTATAATCTATGGTAAAGTGATTGTGTGTAGTTGCATAATGGTAGTGATATTATTGGGTTGGGTGATGAAGGGTTTACAGGTAGGTAGATTGGAAAGGGTGGGTTAGAGGGTCCAGGATACTGGGGGGAGGGTTGGGAGAGGGACCAGGCGAACACTGGGGATTGATGGGTATGAGGTTGTAAGTACAGAGGTGGGAATGCACTTATGGCAATATGACAAGGAAGGGTCACTGGTTCAGGGTGTTGGTTGGGGGCCATTCGGGACAGGGCACACCTAGTGAAGGCTTCTAGGGAGTGTTTGAGTGTTCATTCGGTCATAACGTGTTGTATCAGTGGATGGAAACCCACATAATGAGCAGGAAGGTGTTGGACTCCCATCTTTGGGCAGATTGATTTGTTCAAAAATAGACAGGAAGGATTCTCTCAAGAGCAAAGTCAGTTCCTAAAGGGGGAGGAAAAACCAGTGTGTCAAGACCTCTTGTTACATGTAACTATGAATCTTATCATCCAACAAGTCAAGCCAGGGCATCATTGTGAACCCCGGGGGGATTTGGTGGGAAGAATAGAATAGATCAAACAGGGGGTATTTAGTGGTCAGTGGAAATGTTCTTCATTATCATACAGTGATGGACACAGGACATGGTAAATATCATTAAAATTTATAAAAGTGTATGGTTTAAAATGTAAGCCATAATGTAAACCATTGACAATGTTTAGTAGCTATGTTTCACAATTTGTATATCAGTTATAACAATGCTACCATCCACATATAAAGGGTATTAATATGGAGGGGAGGAAAGGAGAGGATGTTGGGTAAATGAGAGTCTCCTGTATTCTGTGTGTGACTTTGCTGTGACCTAAAACTTCTTTGAAAACAAAATGAAAAATAGTGAAACACTGGGGAATGAGAGGTGGAAGGTGCCATGGTACAGACTGGACAACAGATATTGTGGTGATGAAAGGCAAAAGGTCAAAAAATATACTTTTTATATTTTCCATTTTCTAATATCCCAATCTTTTAATTTTATTTCATTTTTAGTTTTTTAAAAAATGTTTATGTATTTTATCTCTTACATTTAAACTTATCATTATTATTTCATTTTCCTATTAATTGTATTCAGCTGTTGTAATGGCTTCATCTTTGAATAGGCTTTGGATCACAGAAGGGTTACACCTGGGGCTGGGGAGGATCATTGGTGTAGGGTGTCAAGGTTGTGGGATGTATGGGAGGAAGCTCACCTGAGCATAAATTTAAGATATATAAAAATGTTCAAATGTTCACGGGGTATTGTCACAGTGAGTGGAGAATCACTCAATAAATGATAGAATACTGAATTCCCATCTTGGAGAGCTCTGCCACATTCTCTAAGGGAGCAGTAACAGTCCCCCAAGTACAGGGGCAGTGACTGGTGAAGGAGGAAATCCACTGATGGGCCCTTGATATTGATGCCTAGCCTTATGAATCTTTGCTCTTGCAATTGAAACTTAGCCTATTATTATGGTGTGCCTAAGGGTTGCCTTCTGAGCGCTTCCTTCTTGCTGAAATGTGGCCTCTCTTTAAGACAAACTCAGCCTATGAATGCATTACCTTCACCCCAGCATGGGTCATGACTCTCGGGAATGAGCCTCCCTGGCACCAAGGGGTTGCTACCAAGTGCAAACTGGCAATGTGACTGGAAAAAGACCTTGAATAAAATGGGGAAAACATAAAGACAAATGAGTTTATATTGCTAAGACACTTCAAAATGAGTCAGGAGGTCATCCCAGAGGTAACGCTTATGCACATCTCAGTAGGATCTTATAGAATTCCAAAGTGGATATCACCCCATATAGTGGGGCTCCAGAAGGCTCTGGAGACACAAAGGTCCTATGTCAGGGTGGATAGCTCCTGAGTTTGGTACCTTCCCAGTGGGCCCTACTTTGGAGTTTGTGCTCCTCAGTGACAGAGTAGGACTTAACAATGTCTTCCCTGCACATGGCTTATCTGTCCCTTCTATTCAAATCTATATATGGTGCTGGAGTTTGTAGGTGTATGTCCAGAGACTTGAGTCTTTGGGCTGTCAATGTGTCATCTGGGCCTGGAACCTCAGTGGAGCAGTCAATTCTACTCTACAGCTCATTGTACTCACCCGGGACAATTGGTGGGGAGATGATGATGGACAACAGCCATCCCAGGGAATGGAAAGGGTCTGCAGCTGCAGGCAGGATTATCCCATCAATCTTTCTCATGGAATGTAAGCCTCCTCTCAATTGGAGGTGGAGTGCACATCACCATTCCAGACTCCTCAGGATGGGAGTAAGAGCTATGGACTAGAATGGATTTCTTGGATTCTACTGTAGACATATTGTGATGCAAGCAATGGAAGAAATCACAACATTGATATGGAGCCAGTGGCCACTGGATGTTCTGGGGGCAGGAAGAGGGAAAAGTAGTAGTAATACAGGGGCTTTTTTGGGATATGGGAATCATCCTGAGTGACATTGCAATGACAGATTAGGCCATTTTATACCATCATATATCATGCACAACCATGTGGGAGAAAGTGTGCTCTACAATGTAAACTATGGCCCATGCTTAAGGGCAAAGCCCCAGGATGTATTTATCAATTGCAATTATGTGTCACACTAATGAAGGATGTTTATGTGGGTGGTTGTGGGAGGTGTGTAAAGTGGGGCATATGGGAATCTCTATATTTTTTTGTGTAACATTTATGTAATCTAAGTATGTTTTAAAAAATTAAAAAATTAAAAAAAAGAGAAGAAAAGAAAAGACTACTCTTTCCCTGTTGAATTTTCATGACCCTCTTATCAAAATTCAAGTGACTATAAATGTGAGTGTTTGTTTCTGGACTCTATATTCTATTCCATTTTTATATGTCCATCCTGTGTCTATACCACATCCTCTTGATTGCTGTAACTTTGTAGTAAGTTTTAAAATCAGAACTTGTGAATCCTCCAACTTCACTATTTCCTAAGTATTTTGGGTATTCTTGGTCCCTTGCATTTTCATATAGATTCTATAATCAGCTTTACAAATTTTGCAATAAATATAACCTCTTTTGGGTAAACTGGGTTTTAATCAGGATTAAAATTAATCTGTAGACCAATATGGGGAGTATTGTCATGTTAACAAGGTTAAAATTTTGATCCATGAGCATGAAATGTTTTTCCATTTATTTAGTTTTTCTTTCACTCCTTCAACAATGTTTTGTGATTTTCACTGTACAAACTTGTGCTTCTTTTGATAAAATTGTGCTTAGGTATTTTATTATATTTTTCTTCTATTATAAACAAGATTGCTTTCTTAACTTCATTTTTTAAAGTGCTTTGATCCCCTGAGTTGCCTGAGTCATCGGTTTGCTCATTGTTTTGCTCGTGTTTGCTCATTTGCCTTTTGCTCATTATCTGCTCATTATTTTTGCTTGTTGTCTGCTTGGTGTTTTTGTTCATTGTCTGCCTGTTGTTTTTGCTCACTTTTTGCTCATTGTTTTTTGTTCATTGTCTGCTTGTTTTTACTCATTGCTTTTGCTCATTGTTTGTTTTCTTTAGGAGTCACTGGGAATGGAACCCAGGAGCTTCCATATGGAAGGCGGGTACTCAAATTCTTGCACCACATATGCTCTTTAATTTCATTGTTTGATTGTTCATTGCATGTGTATAGTAACACAATTAAATTTTGTATCCTGCCACATGGCTGAATGTGGTTATTAATTCTGGTAGTTATTTTTACTGGATTCCTTAGCATTTTTATACACAAGATCAGATTTTCTGCAAAAAGATATTGTTTTACTTATTCTTGTCTAAACGTGATACCTTTATTTTGTGTTTCTGCCAAATTAACCTGGCTAAAACCTAAATTAAAATGTTAAATAAAATAATGTGAGTGGAATCTTTATCTTATTTTAAATAAACAGTTTTATTCAAACACAATATAATCCATTCAATGTGTACAATGGTCTTCAATATAATTACAGAGTTGAACATTCATCACTGCAGTTTGAGAACATTTTCATTTGTCCCAAAAGAAAATTCCCTTGTCCCTTATAAACCCAATTACTGACATTTAGCCTTGGTAAGGTACATTTGTTAGAGTTGATGAAAGAATGTTCAATATCATTTTTAACTATAGTGCATAGTTTCCATTGGTTGTATTTTCCAATACACTACCTTATTATAACATCTTGTAAAAATGATGTATATTTGTGACAGACAATGGAAGGACATTATTATAAGATTATCATAAAGTGTAACTGATATACAGGACTGTGTTTTAACCTTTAGATTTCCTACTAGTGACATACACAACCCTAAACTTCCACTTTCAGCCACAATCACACCCATAATTCACCCTTATTTATTATACTTACAATATGCCACCACCACCTCTATCCATTTACAAACATTTACAAACAACTTATTAAAAATTTTGCACAAATAAAGTAATAGTTACCCATTCTCTACCTTCATTCGATCTCCTGATAACCTATATTCTAGATTTTAACTCCAAGGATTTGCTCACTATATTTATTTCATATTAGTGAGAATATACAATATTTGTCATTTTTTATCTAGCTTATATCACTCAGCATAATGTCTTTAAGGTTAATTCATATTGTCATAAGAATCCTGATATCATTTCTTCTTACAGCCAAATAGTATTCAATGATATGTATATAGCACATGTTATTTTTCCATTCAATATTTCATGGACACTTGGGTTGTTTCCATCTCTTGGTAATTGTGAATAAAGCCACATGAACAAGGTGTGTGAATTTATTTTTGAGGTACCAGGGCTGGGAATTAAACCCAGGACCTCATATGTGAGAAGGCAGTGCTAAACCATTGAGCCATACCAGCTCCCCTGAGTTGGTTTATTCATTTGTTTGCTTGTTTGTTTTTTCTTTTAGAAGGCACTGGGAAACAAACACAAGACCTCCCATATGGGAAATAGGTACACAACAGATTGAGCCACATCTGCTCCACACAATTGGTTTTTAACAAAGGTGCCAAGTCTGATCAATTGGATAATAATGGTCCCTTCAACAAACAGTGCTGAGATAACTGGACAACTGTATACAAAATAATGGAAGATGTCACCTTTCCTCACACCTTATATAAAAATAAACTCAAAATGCACCAAAAATCTAAATATAAGAACCAGGACTACAAAATTTCTGGAAAAGAACATAGGGAAATATTTTCAGAATCTTCTGTTAGGCAACAGTTTTTATACTATACATCAAAATCACAAGCAGCAAAAGAAAAATGAGATAAACATCACTTTAACAAAATTAAAGCCTTTTAAGCCTCAAAGGATTTTATCATGAAAATAAAGAAAAGACAATATACACAGTGTGAGAAAGTATTTGGAAACAACTTAAATGATAAGGGTTTAATATCCAGAATATTTACAGAAATCCTATAACTCAACAACAAAGAGGCAAAGTAGTTTTAAAATGATCAAAAGATTTGAATATATATTTATCAAAAAAAAAACATACACAAATGGCCATTAAGCACATATAAAGATGTCCAAATTCAATTGCCATTAGGGAAGTACAAATCAATCAAAAGTGCAATGAGACACAATTTCACATTAATTAGAATGGCTATTAATAGAAAATGGCAGGAAATTATTAGTGAGGATGTTGAAAAAAGAGGAACACTCATTCAATTTTTAAAAATAAATTTATTTCTTTTTATTGTCTTTTCATTTGTTTTTTAAATGATATTTAGATTACATAAATGTTACAGAGATATGGGATTCCCATATACCCCCTTCCCTACACCTCCCATATTTTCTCACATTAGCAGCATCTTTCATAAGTGAGGTACATTTATTGCAATTGATAAAAACATTTTGGAGCATTGCCACTAAGCATGAATTATAGTTTACATTTTAGTTTACACTCTCTCTCACTCAATTCTGTAGGTTATGGCAAGATATATAATGGCCAGTATCTGTCATTGTAATGTCATTCAGGAAGATTCCAAAGTCACAAAAATGCCTGTGTATTATTGTGTTTTTCCCTCTCCCTACCCTCAGAACCCCCAGTGACCACTGCCTCCACATTACTGATATTTCTTCCATTGCTAGATTCACAATAAATCTAAGTAGAACACTAGTAAAACTTTATTTAAATTTCAAAGAATAAAATAACAGAAAAAGTATTCTCAGCAAGTTATGGAAGCTTTACTCATCAAAAGATATTTCCAGGTACTTTTATCTCATCTAATTCCAACTACTAAAGCAGTTGTTCATCACGTATTCAGAAAGATACAGATTAGTTAAATGACATAGTCAAGATCTCCCTATTAATTAAAAAATAAAGAAGTGAAAAAAAAATTCTTAATCATATTCATATCTCAGAAAACCAAACTCCATACTCTTTTTTATTTTTAAAAAGATACTTAGATTACTGAAATGTTACATAAAAAAATATAGGGAATTCACATATGCTCCGCACCTCCCAACTCCCACATTTCCCCACATTAATAGCATCCTTCATTGGTGTGCTACATTCATTTCAATTGATGAACACATTTTGGAGCATTGATCCTAAGCATGGATTATAACTTACATTGTAGTTTACACTCTCTCCAACACAATTCTGTACTTTATGGCAAGATATCTAATGACCTGTATCTGTCATTGCAATGTCATTCAGGACAATTCCCATGTCCCAAAATTGCCACCATACTACAACTGTTTTTTTCCTTTCCCTTCCTTCAGAACCTCCAGTAGCCACTGCCACATCAATGATACAATTTTTTCCATTGTTAGAATAACAACAAGTCTATAGTAGAATAACAGTAAGTCTACTTTAGTCCATAGTTCATTCCCCAATCCTGAGAATCCTGGGATGGTGATGCCCACTCCACTGTTAATCAAGAGGGGTCTTTGATCTCATATGGCTGATGGATAGGACTCTCTTGCTTGCAGTTGTAGACTCTCTCAGTTCCTAAGTATAGTGTTTGTCCATCATCTTCCCCTTGTTAGTTGTCCTAGGGGAGTCCAATGAAGTGGAGAAGTGTTGCAACGATGTTGAGATTCAGGGCCCAGCTGGCACATGGACAGCCCCAACTATAAATCTCTTGGATGTACACCTACCAACTTTAGTACTAATTATAGGTTCAAATGCAAGGGATAGTAGAGCCATGTTAGGAAACCACAACTGAGTCCAGCTTTGTTGCATTGGGGAGCATAAATTCCAAAGTAGGGCCCACTGGCAAGGCACCAAACTCCTGAGTTATCTGCCTTGACTATAGTGTCTGGATGTCTCCAGAGCCCACAGGTGCCCCGCTAAATTGGGTAGTATCTACTTTGGCTGTCAAGGAGATTCTCTTGAAACGTGCATATGCATAACCTCTGGAGTGACCTACCAACTCACTTTGAAGTCTCTTAGCCATAAAAACTCTATGTTTTTACCTTTCCTCTTTTTGGCCAAGGTCTTTTTCCAGTTGCATTGCTAGTTGAGGCATGCTAGTAATCCCTCAGTGCCAGGAAGGCTCATCTCTGAGAGTCATGTCCCACACTGGGGAGAAGTTACTGCATTTATATGCTGAAGTCATCTTAGAGAAAGGTCACATTTGAAAAACAAGAAGGCTCTCAGGAGGTAACTAGGCATCCTATAATACTAGCCTAAATTTCAATTTCAAGAGTAAAAGTGCATAAGCACAGTGATCAATATCAAGGGCCCGTCAATGGACCATCTTCCTTCACTAGTCATTGCCCCTATATTTGGGAGATTTTTAGTGTTCCATTAGAGAACATGCAGAGTTCCCTAGGATAGGAATCCAGTATTCTTTCCATTATTGTGTGAATCTCCACCCACTGTGACAATGCCCATTAACATTTGAACACATTTATATGCCTCATATATGTGATCAGGTGAACTTCCTCCCATGTATCCCCTATCACTGTCACCTGCAGCAATTATGCATCCCTGCCACTGTTGTAACCCTACTGTGATCCAAAACTTCAAAAATGAAGCCAAGAAAATAGCCAAATATAATTAATATGAAAATGATTAGTAATGATAGTTTTAAAAAATAAGAAATAAAAACAATGAAAACATATTGAATTTTTTTTGACATTTTCCATTTTATTACTGTAAGATCTGTTGTTCTGCATGTGCAGTGAAATTTTCTTCCATTTATTCCACCAGTGTCTTACTTTTTTCATTTTGTCTTCAAAGAAGTTTTAGGTTAAAGCAAAGTCATGTTCAGAACACAGGGGACTCCCATATACACAACAACCTCCCTCTTTTTCCCCTTCCCCTACTAATACCATTAAATATGGATGATACATTTCATACAACCGATGTACAAATATTGAAATATAGCTACTAATCATGGTCAGTGGTTTACATTACACTTTATATTTTGGACCGTACCATTTTATAAATTTTGATGAAATATAACATGGCCTGTATCCATCATTGCAAGAGCACATAGAACACTTCCATTGTGCCCTAAATGCCCCCTGTCCCATCTATTCTATTCTTCCCTCCCCTGCCCCTTGGCAACCACTAAGCTTCACTCCTTGAAGGGCAAGACTCATAGTTAATTGCAACAACATTGAAGGCTTGACACACTGGTCTATCCTCTCCTATTAGGCACTTCCCAATGCTCTCGAGAGACTCCAACCCCTTTAATTGAGAGCATGGTAGTCCTCCCCCAGATGGGAGTCCTACACCTTCCCGCTAATTATGTGGGTCTCCAACAACTAATATAACACATTATGACAAGAGGAACACTCACACACTTCCTAGAGGCCTGGCTCAGGTGTGCACTGTCCTGCATGCTCCCCACATCCAACACCCTAAACAAGCAACCCTGCATTGCATTATTGCCAAAAAGCATTTCCAACATTGTAATTTCAACCACATACATGCCAATGCCCAGTGTTCACCTGTTCCCTCCCCCAAACCTCCTTCCAGTTCCATGGACAGTCCAACTCACCCTCCCTACCCTACCCCCCTGACAAACCTGCACCATCCAGCCCAATAGTATCACTACTCTTCTGTTATGCCTCTCCACTGCACAACTAAACACTTCCACCTTATCATACATTTTGTCCATATGAGCATTAGCACTAAACCTTCTCCCTTTCTATTTCTTGTAAACCTATCATCCAGACTCTAGCTCTGTGAGTCTGCTCAATTTGCTTAATTCATATCAGTTAAGTCATGTAATATTTGTCCTTCAATGCCTGGCTTGCTTCACTCAACATGAGGTCCTCAAGATTCATCCATGTTATCCATTGTGTTAATACTACATTCCTTCTAATACTTGAGTAATATCCAATTGTATGTATATAGTACAATTTGCTTATCCATTCATCTGTTCAAGGCATTTGGATTGATTCCAACCTCCAGCAATAGTGAATAATACTGCTATGACATTGCTTTGCATATATCTATTTGTGTCCTTGCTTTCAATTCTTCTGAGTATATACCCAGGAATGGAAATCCCGGATCATACGGCAGTACTACAGTGAGATTCCTGAGGAACCGCCAAATTGTCCTGCACAATGGCTTCACCATTCTACATTCCCAGCAGTGAATTAAGTTTCTCATTTCTTCTCATCCTTTGCAACAGCTGTTTTTTTTTTTTTATTGTGGGTAAAAATCAAATTTTTCACAATACATAACAATGTTTGTAAAATGATATATAAATACATATGCATACATATGCATTTGTTTACATAAATGTTATTTGTTATATATAGATATATATATATATTTTAAAGGTGCCTAGATAGCCTAAATATTACTCAGAAATTACAGGGATTCCCATGTTCCCCACCACCCTGTTGTAACAGCTGTTTTTTAATAGCTGCCAGTATAATGTGTGTAAGATGACATCTCATTGTAGCTTTGATTTCCATTTCCCTAATAGCTAGTAACGTTGAGCATCTTTACATGTGCTTTTTTTGCCATTAAAAAAACAAATACCTAGGAATAAATTTAACTAAAGATGTAAATGACTTATATGCAGAAAACTACACAACATTGTTAAAGGAAATCAAAGAAGTCTTAAATAAATGGTAGAATATTTTCTGTTCATGGATAGCAAGACTAAACTTCATTAAGATATCTATCCTACTCAACTTGATCTAACGATTTAATGCAATACCAATTAAAATCACCACAGCATTTTTTACTGAAATGGAAAAACTAACAATGAAACCTATTTGAAAGGTCAAGAGGCCCCAAATAGCCAAAGATATATTGAAAAAGAAAAATGAGATTGGAGGAATCACACCAAATGAATTAAAAACATACTATAAAGCTACAGTGGTCAAAATTGCAAGATATTGGCACAAAGATAGACATATTGACCAATGGTACTGAAATGAGAGTTCTGACATAGATCCTTGCATAAACAGTCATCTGATAATTGACAAGGTCACTAAACCAATTCAACTGGGAGAGAATGGCCTCTTCAACAAATGGTGCTGGATAATTGGATATCCATACCCAAAAGAATGAGAGAGGAACACCATCTCACACCTTATACAAAAATTAGCTCAAGATGGATCAAAGATCTAAATATAAGAGTGAAGACCATAAAAACCTTGGAGGATAGTGTAGGGAAGCATCTACAGGATCTTGTATTAGGAAATGGTTTCATGAACTTTACACCCAAAGCACAAGCCATGAAAGAAAAAAAATAGATAAATGGGATGTCCTCAAAATTAAAAACATTTCCACCTCAAAGGATTTTGTCAAGAAAGTGAAAAGGCAGCCTTCTCCATGGGAGAAAGTATTTGATAACCATATATCTGATAGGAGCCTAATATCCAGCATATATAAAGAAATTCTACACCTTGAAAATAGAAAGATAAACATTCTATTTAAAAAATGGGCAAGTGATTTCAAAAGACACTTCTCCAAAGAAGAAATACAAATGGCTGATAAGCACATGAAAAGATGCTCAACATATTATTTTATTTGTCCTTTAGCATTAAAAATGTACCAACTTTGTTTTTGCTACAAAATATTACGTTGTTAAGTATAGCCCGAATATTAAATTAGTTAAATATTTTCACATTCTTTGCACCCTGTAGTAGAACACTCCTGCATTTAAATCATTAACCACAATTCTCACCTACTGCCAAAATGATTGTTATATATTGCCAATATTATTGGCCAGGAGTCCTCCAACTAATATTAATTTCCATAGACTATTCATTTCAGCCACAATTACATCCATAAATCAACAATGTTTGTTAGAAGCAACATTATCAGACTATTAACATTAACTATCCTCCATAGCATACATTTAAGCATATTTTTCTGTACCCTTCCCTAGTACTAACACTGTGTATTGGTATTGTATGTCTGTTGTACGGTTTTGAATATATTCCTAACAGTGGAATTGCTAGGTTATGGCAGTTGTCTATTTGTTTCCTGAGAGATCTCCCAAATCGTCTTCCACAAAGGCTGCACCATTTTACACTCCCACCAACAAGGAAGGAGCATTCATATTTTTCCACATCCTCTTCAGCACTTGTAGTTTTCTTTTGTGTGTGTGTGTGTGTGTGTGTGTGTGTGTACATGTGTTTAAATAATGGACATTCTGTGTGATGTGAAATGACATATCTTTGTAGCTTTGATCTGCATTTCTGGAATTGCTAGTGATGTAGGACATCTTTTCATGTGTCTTTTGGTCATTTGTACTTCCAATTTGGAAAACAGTTTACTCAATTCAATTTTGATAGAAATGTAAAATAGTGAAGCTATTGAGAAAAAGTTTTCAGTTACTTAGAAAGTTAAATAAAGAATTACCATAGGATAGGGCAATTTTCCATGTAGACATATTCCAAAAATGGGTGAAAACATGGACTCAAACAGTTATTTGCACACCGAGGTGCAAAGAAGCACTATTCACAAAATAAAGGACAGGAATGCATCCACTTATGGAAGGTACCAGGGATTAGAGGGGAGATTGGGAAGTTACTATTTCTCTCAATTGCATCCCCTAAACACCCAGCAAATACCTGGGTTGTCAATACTCAGGTGAAAGTTCAGTGGTGATCTAACAGGAGATGACCTCAAGCAAGGCTAGATCTCCACCACAGAAAATGTTTTCTCTTAGTGGGTCTTCTATTTTGACCACTTGGGCAGTCAACAATGACACCAGTTTGCCCCAAGCAATCAATGAGTCAACTCACCAGGATAGGCTATTTATGCATATGCAGTTGCAAACTCTCCCTGTTCACTGTTTCAATAGCATTATATGAGTGTTTGTGACCCTCACATGGGAATCATGGACACTGACTCATATTAGCACTTTTGACGTGGTGGTGTTTGCACTCTCTCACTCAGAGATTTATAATTTGACTACTGTATATTTTACAACAAATTCCTGGTTGGTGTCACCTGTGCCCCTCCAGGATTTGTTTTACTCTGTGAACCTTTTGGGGGCAATGGACTGTCTCCTACAAGGAGAAGAGTCCTTCTATTTAAGAATATGAAAACCTAGCATCAAGATGACTCATTAAATTCCATAACTAATCTGACAGTATTAAATCTGACAGCTCTTGATTAGCTGCTGGTAAAAAAAAAAAAAAGGGTGTCTGTTTTCTTATCAATACATCATGCTCTTTCTACATCAATAATTCAAAAAAGGTTCAAACTAAACTAGGAAAGGCACAGGATTAATTAGAGTGGCTGCCAGCTATACAGCTGCAGTCCCCACTTGAACTCTTCTTTTGACTTCTTTGACTGGCTTAGCCCCAGTCCCTAGGGATTTGATTGGGAATGCGCCTCTCAAAAAACCTGATCTTCCTCGTGGTGGTCATTCTTCTAATGTTCTTGGTTGATTGTTGTGTCAACCTGGACAAAAGACTCTGTGAATGAACCCCTACCATCCAGATTGCTCATGTAATATTTTGGAACTATCTCTGCTTCAAATTGGAGGCAGCCACTGGTCCTACTTAATGTAACAAAGTGTTGAAAATTTCTTTCTGGCATCCCAGCTTGGGGCAGGGAATGGATTGTTGAGGATGCAACCATATCATGACCTGCAGCCCCTCTTCAGGCTTGCCCAATCAGAACCCTGGTAAAGGAGCGTTCCCTAACTCAGAAGCTGGGTAGTGAAATGATGCATGACTCACATTCTTCTTACTTATAAGGTGATCCTCCCCATTCTGGCAGCACAATGAACTTCTTTGTATTGTTCTGTTGGGTACATCATATGGCACCTATTCAGTCCCACTCATATATCTGGGTTCAGGAATTCCCTGCTACAACAGAAGAGCAGTGTATGGAGATCATTGTCCTGCATCAGCTGTTGGGAGGGACTTACTAGCCATGGATAAGTGACACCTATTTCTATAGCTGATCCTTGTTCTGTCTCTTCTCTATGTAGTAAAATATTATTCCAACCTATGCTTGTGCATGATGTTCTTCCCTGGTAACTGCCATACCACTCTACCATTCAGTGGACAGAAGTGTTTGGACCCCTACTCTTGGCAGCCTTCATACTCATGATCTTTGTCATCCTCCATGCATTAAACTTTCTCCCCTGGAATTGGTAGCCATTGCTTACTTGCATAACACATGTTACCACCAGCCTATATATTATTACTGTATTAGTCAGCCAAAGGGATGCTGATACAAAATACCAGAAACCAGTTGGTTTTTTAAAAGGGTATTTATTTGGGGTAGAAACTTACAGTCACAAGGCCATAAAGAGTAAATTGCTTCCCTTACCAAAGTCTGTTGCCAAATGTTGGAGCAAGATGGCTGCCCATCACTTCAAGGTTTCAGCCTTCCTTTTCTGGCTCCATCATCCCAGCTTCTTCTGGTCTCAGCTATAGGCTGGTATAAGGCTCATCTCTCTCTGGACCTCATTTCTTCCTTGGCTCAGCTTCTCTGTTCTCTCCACAAAGTCAGCTGTAGACTCTCAGGCTCTCTCTCTTTCAGGGGCCTTTACTGTGTCTATGGAGCCATCTCTATTCCTCTGGGAATAGAGGTGCTCTAGCATCAAAACTCCAACTCTCTCCTCTGCCATGTGGTTTTCTCTGTGAGTCCTCACCTACCAAGGGGATATGACTCAACTTACTAATGACTTGGCTGTATCAAAGCCCCAATCTTAGTTTAATCAATTAAAAGTGAAACCTCTGTATCTAATATAATCTAATAGGCCCAGAGGAACAGACCAGTTTACAAACATAATCAAATATCAATATTTGGAATTCATAAACAATACCAACTGCTACAGTTACTTTTAGTATTTTCAGTAAATTTTTAAAAATCAATTTAAAATAAGGAAAATGAAAGACTTTATTTTGCTTTCATTTACTCCTCTGATGTTATGCCTATGTTTATGCAGATTTATGATTCTGGCTTAATCATTTTCTTCTTCCTGAATGACATCATTTCTTATATTTGCTGGAAAAATTTACTGGACATCAATAACTTCATTTTTGTTTTCTAAGAAAGCCTTAATTTCTCCTTCATTACCGAGGGATCATTCCCTAGTTACAGAATTTTAGATTGGTGATTTTTTTTCCTTTCAACACTTTAAATATTCCAATCCACTCCCTTCTTTCTTGTATGGTTTATTATAAGAAGCCTACGAATATTTTTATCCTTACTCCTCTTAGATAAGGTTTGTTTTTCTTATGGCTTCTTTCAAGGTGTAATCTGTGTTTGGTTCTCTGCAAGATGATATGCCTAGACATAGGTTTTTGTTGTTATTTCTTCTCTTGCAGTTCTCTGAGCTTCCTGGCACTGAGGTCTGTTTCCTGTTATTAATTTTGGAAATATTTTGGCTATTAATACATTAAATAATGCTTCTGTTGCTTTCTCTTTTTCTTCCCTCTGATATTCCAAATAATGGTATACTCTCTCTTTTGAAATTGTTCCATAGCTTTGGATGTTATATCTTGTTATTTTCAGTCTTTGTTCAATTTCATTTCTTTCTTCAGTTTGGGAGAAATCTATTGGCATATTCAAGTTCAATGATTATTTTTTTCCTGTGTCCAATCTACTGATGAGACAGACCATCAAAGACTTTCTTCATTTTGGGTTTCATGTTTTAAATACTTTTTGTTACTTATTATTGTGGTAAAATACATAAAATTTGAAAGCTTCCATTTTAATCACTTTCAATTGTGCAATTCATTGGCATTAACTGCATACCCAATGTTGTGCCTATCATCACCACAATCAATTGCCCAAACTTTTCATTATTACAGAGAGAAACTCTGTACCCTTTAGCAATATATCCTCCCTTGTCTCTCATGCAGGGTCCTTAATAATGTTATTTTTCCCTATGAATTTACATATTCTAGATAGTTACTTTAAGTTGAATCATACAGCACTTATCCTTCTGTTATTAGCTTATTTCAGTGAACATAATGTTTTCAGGCTTTATCCATGCTATAAAATATATCAGAATATCATTCCTTTTAATGGGTGTATAATGGTGCATTGTATGCTGTCTTAGTTTGCTAAAGGATGTCAATGCAAAGTATCAGAAATATGGTGATTTTAATAATGCAAATTTTATTTGGGGTTAAAGCTCATAGTTCTCAGACCATGGAATGTCCAAATCAAGGCACCATCAGAGATGCTTTTTTAATCAAAATCAGCCACTGGTGTTCCTGGCATCCTGCTACATGGTGAGGCAATGTGGTAACTGATCTCTGCTGAGGTCTTCTCCTTAAAGATCACCAATCCCAGGAGCTCAGGTGGGGAGGTCAGGCATATGGTTCATCATTTCAGCCTTGAGATTTGCCATTGGCCCATCCTCTTTGGGGCTTCATACCTCAGCATCTGCTGCTAGTGATTCTTGAATCCTTGCATCCTCTCTCACATGGCTGGACCAAAATGGCAGATAGCCCTTTACTGTGTGTCTGCTTTCTCTCTGTGTTTCTGTTAATATAAGGCCAGAAGAAAGTGGCACAGACCTAAACTGAGGCATACCTCAATGATATAGTACAATCAAAAGTGATATAATTGACCAGTGGCAAGATGGCATAGGTTTAGGTGAGCACTCAACATCTCACTCTCAGAGGAAAACTGATTGGGGACAAGATCCTGCCTGAGTGGTCTGTGCTCAGAGCTCACAGAGCAAGAACCTTTGGGACATTGATCTGGAGGAAGCTGGACAGCGATGTGGAATTGTTCAGGAAAGAATCATGAGTTTTTCCCTGGCTTTGGTAGTAGATAAAGACAGCTGACCCCACCCACAGGGAAAAAGGCAAGGACAAGCTGTGACTCCCACCGGCAACCCGGTGTTAGGAAGCATTCTACAAGAGTGGGAGGGTTCTGGCAGAGGGTCGAAAGAGGTTTCCTTTCTGTGGGTATGGCCACCTGGACCTCCTTGCAGCTTTGGGGAGCAAAATCAGTGGCTTGAAGTGGCACCAGGCTGAGGGGAGAGGTGAATCTACTGAGGAAGTCTGATTTACCTAGCTGTCCAGAGATAAGCCCCAACTCCCGCTGGCAACCCAGTGAGAAGGAACATTCTCTGAGAGTGGGAGGATTCTGACAGAAGGTGGAGAGGGGTTTCCTTTCTGCGGATTTGATTGCCTGGAACAATCAAAGCTTTGGGGAGCAAATCAGCTAGCTTGAAGTGGCAGGCTGAGGGGACAGGAAAATCTGCTGAGGAACTCTGATTTACCTAACCAAACTGGGATACTGAGGCTTGGCTCAGGAGTGGGCAGAGTCAGCCAATTTTATCATTCTATGCTGACAAGTATCAGAGCTTCAGTTCCCCTGGGAAGGACAGGCAGTGGGAAGTGCTTGATAAGTTTCCACGAGCCTATTTATGGTCCCCTCAGTGGAGGGGATAGTCTAGAAGAGGCCTTCTTTCAGGTCCCTTATTTCTTCAAAAAAAGATGGTCACTTTTAAAACAATTTTTTTAAACTTAGTTTAATAAGTAAAATATTTCTCAAAATCTGCAGATAGAACCTGCAGGGTAATTGAATGATGAACACAATCAGGCTGAGAGGCTCCACAAGGGCCCAGGAACGAACACTGTTCTTCCTTAACTTTGTTTGACTGGTTGCTTATGTAGTTGTTTGGTTTTTCTTAGTTTGTTGTCTCTTGCTTGTCTTTCCTCTTTCCTCCCACACATTTTCTTTCTTTTTTTCTTCTTTTTAAAACTTAGTTGCTGCTAGCTTGTCTTTTCTTTGCTGTGCTTCTTCTTCCGTGATTTCCCATTCTCTTTCTATGCTCATTTTGGCTCCCAATGCTATCTCTTTTCCTTCCTTCATCTTTCTACCTTCTGCTTTCTGTTGTGGTTTTTACATACCACCCTTTTCTATTAGCCCACAACTTCAAGGGTGTCAATTTCTTTCTTATCTATTATGTTTTCTTCTTTTTCTAATATTATGAACTTTTTCCTTTCAGCTCTTTCTTTTCTTTTTCTCTCTCTTGTCATTCTGCCCTTCTAAATCATTATATATATTTTCCTCTATTTGGTTTCCCAGTCCATTGTAGGTGCTCCACTTTTTTTCCTGTTACTCTACACTGCCTACATGAGTTAAATATTCATTTTACTAAGTCTTATTTGGTCCCTCTTCTAACTTTTATCAATATTACTATTATCCTTCCTCCTATCTCACCTCTTTTGATTCCTCTGGTGCTTATCTTTGCCTTCAGGGGAACATAGAAAGAAGCGAGGAAATAGGATAAGAAGAACAAAGTGTCAAAGAAAAAACTTAACACACACAGAAACACCAGCTAAGTAAAACTCTAGAGCAGAGAGAGAAGCTAATCAACTGAATAAACCCATCAAGATAAAATGATGATTAGAGGGCAACAAAAAATTAAAACAACACTGAGAATCAGGAAGACATGGACCAGTTCAATGAACAAACTAAAAACCAGGAAGAGATGCAGAAAATCAAACAAGTAATCAAAGCTGTCCAAACAAATATCACGGACCAACTTAACAAAGTGAAAGAAGACATTAAGGATATTAAGAAGACACTGGTAGAACATACTGAAGAAATTGTAAACATACATAAAAAGATAATGGACCTGGTGAGGAGATGATGATGGACAACGGCTATCCCAGGGAATGGAAAAAGCCTGCAGCTGAAGGCAGGATAATCCCATCCACCGTATCCTTGGAATATAAGCCCACTCTCACTTGGAGGTGGAGTGGACATCACTATCACAGTCCCCTCAGGATTGGGAGAAGAGCTATGGACTAGGGTGGACTTAATGGTATTCTGTTGTAGACATATTGTGATTCAAGCAATGGAAGAAATTATAAAAGTGAGGTGGAGCCAGGGGCCAATAGATGCTTTTGGGGCAGGGAAGGGAAAAGCAGTTGTAATACAGGGACTTTTTCAGGACTGGGAATTATCCTGAGTGACATTACAATAACAGATATAAGCCATTTTACATTAGCATATACCATGCAGAACTGTGTGGGTGAGAGTGTGGTCTACAATGTGAACAATGGTCCGTGCTTAGTGGCAAAGCCCCAGGATGTGTATATCCATTGCAGGTGATGTGCCACACTAATGAAAGATATTTATGTGGGGTGTTATGGGAGGTGTGGGAGATGGGGAACTTGGGAATACCTGTAATTTTTGTGTAACATTTATGTAATCTAAGCATCTTTTAAAAAATATATATATATAACATTTATGTAAAAAATATTATTTATTAAAGCAGACACATTAAAAAAAGATAATTGATATGATGGTGATGAATGGCACAATGCAAAAATCAAAAAGATGCTGGATTCACATAACAGCAGATTTTAACAGGCAGAAGAAACAATTAGTGATGTGGAAGACAATACATCTGAAATCACACAGATACTAGAACAGATAGATAAAACAATAGAAAGAAATCTAGCAGGGACTTAGGGATTTAACTGAAAAAACAAAGGCATCCCAGAAGGAGAAGAGAAGGGAAAGGGAACAGAAGAAGTGTTGAAGGAAATAATCGCTGAAAACTTCCCAACGTATTGAGAGAGATGGATGTACATGTCCAGTAAGCACAGCACACCCCAAACAGTATAAATCCTAACAGCCCAATACAAAGACATATACTTTTCAAAATGTCTAATGCTCAAGATGAAGAGAAAATACTCAAGGGAGCAATAGAAAAGAAAGAGAACCATCACATACAAGGGAAGCACAATAAGATAAAGTGCTGATTTCTCATCTGAAACCATGGAGGCAAGAAGAAAGTGGTAGGACATAGTCAAAGTACTAAAAGAAAAATAAATTCCAGCCATGAATTCTCTATCCAGCAAAACTGGCATTCAAAAATGATGGAAAGTTCAAAATATTCACAGATAAACAGAAATTAAGAGACTATACCAATAAGAAACCTGCACTTCAAGAAATACTAAAGGAAATTCTACAGTTTGAAAGGAAAAAACAGGGGAGAGAGAGTTGGAGGAGAGTGTAAGAACAGCTAAAAGACAAAAAGAGAACTAAAAAAAGCATATGACATACATAAACCCAAAAGAAAATATGGCTGATTTAAGAAATTTATTGAGAGTAATAACAATGAATGTTAATGGATAATACTCACCAGTCAAGAGATACAGATAGGCAGAATGTATAAGGAAACATGAACCATCAACATGTTGTCTACAAGAAGCCCACCTTTGATCCAGGGATTCAAGGAGACTGAAAGGGAATGGTGGAAAACAATTTTACAAGCTAATAATAGCCAAAAAAAGGGGGCAGGAGTAGCTATCCTAACATCAGACAAAATAGACTTTAAATGCACAACTGTTGTAAGAGTCAAAGATGGACACTACATTTTAATAAAAGGGGTAATCTCTAAAGAAGAGAGAACAATCATAATCATTTATGCACCTAATCAGGGTGCCTCAAAATACATGAGGCAAACTGTGCAAAAGCTAAGTGGAAAAATAAATGCCTCTACGTTTACAGCGGGGGATTTTAATACACCATTATCACCATTAGACAGAACATCTAGACAGAATGAAGAAAGAAACAAAGACTCTGAATAATACATTAGAGGACCTGGACCTCATAGACATATCCAGAACACTACACACAAATACAACAGAATATACATTCTTCTCAAATGCACATGGATCATACTCTAAGATAGACCACATGCTAGGCCACAGAAGAACTCAATGAATTCAGAAAGACTGAGATTATACAAAGTAATTTCTCTGACCACAATGGAATTAAATTGGAAATCACTAAGGGTTAGAGAGCCAGATTAGGCACAAAGATGGAAATTAAACAACACACTCTTTGACAAAGAGTGAAGCAAGGAGGAAATCTCAAAAGAAATCAGTAACTACCTTAAAATGAATAAAAATAACAACACAACATATCAAAACCTATGGGATGCAGCCAAAGCCATCCTGAGAGGGAAGTTCATAGCCATAAATACATATATTAAAAAAGAAGAAAGAGCTAAAATTGAAGACCAAACTGCACAATTGGAGGAATTGGAAAAAGAACAAGAAACTAAACCCAAAGGAAGAAGAAAGAAGGAAATAACAAAGATTAGAGCAGAATTAAATGAAAGAGAGAATAAGAAAGCCCTAGAAAAAATAAACAAAGCAAAAAGCTGGTTCTTCAAGAAGATCAATAAAATTGACAAACCCTTAGCCAGACGAACAAAGAAAAAGAGAGAGCAGATGCAAATACACAAAATAAGGAATGAGGAAGGGTTTATCACTACTGACCACACAGAAATAAAGAGTATCATAAGAGGATACTTTGAAAAAGTGTATGCCAACAAGAATGATAATTTACAGGAAATGGACAAATTCCTAGAAACTCAGAAACAGCCTACATTGATGAAAGAAGAAATTGATGAACTCAACAGTCCAATTAAAAGTAAAGAGATAGTCAGTCATCAAAAAACTTCCCAACTATGAAAAGCCCATGACCAGACAGCTTCACAGCTGAATTCTACCAAACATTCAGGAAAGAGCTAACAAAAATCCTGCTTAAACTCTTCCAAAAAATAGAAAGAAGGAACATTGCCTAATTCATTCTATGATGTCAAAATTACTCTAAAACCAAAGCCAAACAAAGATACCACAAGAAATGAATATTACAGACCAATTTCTCTAATGAACTTAGATGCTAAAATCCTCAACAAAATACATGCTAATTGCATTCAACAACATATCAAAAGAATTATACACCATGACCAAGTAGGTTTCGTCCTTGGTATGCAAGGATGGTTCAAAATAAGAAAATCAATCAATGTAATACACCACATAAACAGATTGAAAGAAAAAAATATCACATGATCATCTCTATAGATGCAGAAAAAGCATTCGACAAAATACAGCATCCTTTCCTGATAAAAACACTGCAAAATATTGGAATAGAAGGAAACTTTCTGAACATGATAAAGGGTGTATGTGAAAAACCCAAAGCTAACATCTTCAATGGTGAAATTCTGAAAGCCTTCCCTCTGAGATTGGTAGGAAGACAAATATGCCCACTATCACCACTCCTATTTAACATTGTCTTAGAAGTACTTGCTTGAGCACTGAGGCAAGAAAATGATATAAAAAGCATCCAAATTGGAAAAGACAGAAGTAAAAATTTCATTATTTACAGACAACAGATCCTATATGTAGAAAGCCCTGAGAAATCTACAACAAAGCATCTAGTACTTATAAAGGAGTTCAATAATATCGCAGGCTCTAAGATCAATGCTTAAAAATCAGTAGCATTTCTGTACACCAATAACGAGCAGTCTGAGGAGGAAATAAAAAAATACCATTTACAACAGTAACTAAAAGAATCAAATACCTAGGAATAAATTTAACTAAAGATGCAAAGGACTTATATACAGAAAACTACACAACACTGTTAAAGGAAATCATAGAAGACTTAAATAAATGGGATAATATTCCCTGTTCACGGATAGGAAGACAAAACATTATGAAGATGTTTATTTTACCCAAACTAATCCACAGATTTAATGCAATCCCAATAAAAATTAATAGTGTATTTTTTAAGGAACTGGAACAACTAACTACAAAATATATTTGGAAGGGTAAAATGCCCTGAATCACCAAAGACATATTGAAAAAGAAAAATGAAGTTGGAGGTATCACACACATTTGCATGGGAAATGTTTTGTTCACAACTGAGGAAAAGTGATCTCCAATTCAGAATGAATTGTTTACTAACTGTTACATACCAATATGCATGCTATATATAGACATATGTATGTGTTAAATATATGTTATATATAATATATATGTTATGTTTGTGTTATATATGTGTTGTATACATGTTATATATATATGTTTTATATATATATATATATATATATATATAATGAGCTATAGGCATAGCTATTGAGGAAGTTGGTTAATTCAGTCTTACAAAGGTAAAAATGAAATATCAAATTTAGCAGGACATCATCTGCTAAATTTGGATCATCTGGATCTTCTTCTTTTATCAAGATTTCTTCTCTTAGAATTGCCCTGTAAGTGACAACATCTCAAATGGCTACCAATTTCATTGGTATGAAATTGGTCTGTAATTGTCTATTGAAATTTGAATGTGCAGATTTTCTATTACTCAGATATCACACCAGCTATCATTTTTTCCATTAGCTAAAGCTCTAATTTATTCAATAAATGCTATTTTGAAAGTGAAAAAAAAAAAGATATAATCAAGTGATCTCATCAAGATCCCTTTACTGAATATAATGAAATCAAATGGTCTCACACCCACAGGAAAGGGTTACTTAAAAAAAAAAACAGATTGTTTTCTTTTAATTCACCAAATTCAATCTGTCACATATGCATTTATCACATTTTGTTTATGCATTCATATATCGATGTGACATTTCTGATGTTTCACCTTTTAGCTATTTTGAATAACTTTGCTCTAAATATCTGTGTAAAAATATCTCCTCAAATATCTGGTTACATATCTCTGGGATATATAAAAATAAATGGGATTGCCAAGTCATATGATAATTCTATGTTTTTACCTTTTGAGAAATAACCTAAATTTATTGTAAATTTATAGTAAATTGTTTTACAGCATGACTGCTCTATTTTATGTTCCCACTACAATGTAAAACATTTCATATTTTCTCTCCATCCTCACAAATAGTTGTGGCTTTTTAATATATTTTTCAAAATAATAGCCACCCTATTGTGTGTGAATTGATATCTCATTGCTGTTTTGATTTGCATTTCCTTGGTGACAAATGATACTGAGCATCTTTTCATGTGCTTACTGGTCAGAATTTTTTTTTAAGACAGAATTTTCTTTAGAAACTGTTTAAAGTAGAAAAACCCTGTAAAGAAAGATGAAGTAGAAAATGGATTACCAAGAAAATGGAATTTTAGGGAAACAAAAGTCTAAAAGTCTACAAAGGAAAATTAGCACCACTGTCATTTGAACAATGGTTATTTACTTGCATTTTTGAAATTGTTAATCACACAGAGTATGATAACAACAAAGTTATCATAAAAATCCTACTCCTCAATATCAAGGGCCCATCAATGGACCGTCCTTCTTCACTAGTCATTTCCCCTGTACTTGGTGGATTCTTGCTGTTCTATTAGAAAATGTGCAGGGCTCCCCAAGATGGGAATTTGATATTCGTTTGGCTATTATGTGAATCTCCACCCACTGTGACAATGCCCCATGAAAACCTAAACACAATTATATGCCTTATATGTATGCACAGGTGAAATTCCTTCCATGTGTCCCCTATCACTGATACCCCAAACCAATGATCCTTCCCTACCACAAATGCAAACCTTCTGTGTTCCAAAAATTCTTCAAAAATGAAGCCAATAAAATAGCCAAATACAATTAATAAGAAAACAAAATAATTGTGATAGTTTTAAACATAAGAAATAAAATACAGAAAAAATTAACAAAAACTAAAAATTAAATTAAATTAAAAATTTGGGATTTTAAAAGATAACGAATGACATTGCAATGACAGGTACAGGCCATTATATATCCTACTATAACCCACAGTATTGAGTGGGAGAGAGTGTAAACCACAATGTAACTATAATCCATGGTTAGTTGCAGTGCTTCAAAATGTGTTTGTCAATTTTAATGAATGTACCACACTAATTAAAGAAGTTGTTAATATGGGGAAAAGTGGGAGGTGTGGGGAATGGGGCATATGGGAATCCCTTATATTTTTTATGTAACATTTTATGTAATCTAAGTATCTTTTAGAAAAAGTAAAAAATATGTTAAAAAGATAATGAAAAAATATTAATTTTTTTTGACATTTTGCCTTGCATAACTTTAAGATCCACTCTCCTGTATGCATTGTGACAGGAGAAAAAAGAAAAAAAGAGATAGTGAGAGAAAATGCAAATTTACTAAGAAATGAGAAAGAGGATATCACCACTGACCCCACAGAAATAAAAAGTATCATAAGAGGATACTTTGAAAAATTATATGCCAACAAAAAGGATAAATAAGAGGAAATGGACATATACTTAGAAACACATGCAGACTACATAGAAGAAAGAAATAACTGACGAACTCAACAGACCAATCACAAGTAGAATCAGTCATCACAAATATCCAAGTAATAAGAGCCCAGAACCAGATGGCTTCACAGGTGAATTCTAACAAACATTCCAGAAAGAACTAACACCAATCCTGCTGAAACTCTTCCAAAAAATAGAGGTAGAAGGACTATTTCCTAACTCATTCTATGATGCCAACATTACCCAAACACCAAAGCCAAACAAAGATGCCACAAGAAAGGAATATTACAGACCAATCTCTCTAATGAACATAGGTGATAAAGCGTCAAAAAAATACTTGATAATTGTATACAACAGCACATCAAATGAATTATACAGCATGAACAGGTGGGTTTAACCACAGGTATGCAAGGATGTTTCAATATAAGAAAATCAATCAATGTAATACACCAAATAAACAGATCAAAAGAAAAAAAATCATGTGATCATCTCTTTACATGCAGAAAAAGCATTTGACAAAATAAAGCACTCTTTCCTGAAAAAAACTGCAAAGGATAGGAGTAGAAGGAAACTTTCTCATCATGATAAAGGGTATATATGAAAAACCCACAGCTAACATCATATATAATAGTGAAATCCTAAAAGCTTTCCCTCTAAGATTGGGAACAAGACAAGGATGCCCACTATCACCACTCCAATTTAACATTGTCTTAGAAGTACTTGCTCGAGTACTGAAGCAAGAAAAAGATATAAAAGGCATCCAAATTGGAAAGGAAGAAGTAAAAATTTCATTATTTGCAGATGACATGATCCTATACATAGAAAGCCATGAGAAATCTACAGTAAAGCTTCTAGAACTTATAAATGAATTCAGTAAAGTCGCAGGTTATGAGATGAATGTGCAAAAATCAGTACCATTTCTGTACACCAATAATGAACAATCAGAGAAGGAAATCAAGACAAAAACACCATTTACAATAGTAACTGAAAAAAAATCAAATACCTAGGAATAAATTTAACTAAAGGTATAAATGGCTTATACACAGAAAACTACACAGCACTGTTAAAGGAAATCAAAGAAGAATGAAAGAAATGGAAGAATATCCCCTGTTCATGGATAGGAAGACTAAATATCATTAACATGTCTATCCTACCAAAACAAATATACAGATTTAATGCAATCTCAACAAAAATCCACACAGCATTTTTTACTGAATTGGAAAAACTATGAAATTTATTTGGAAAGGGAAAAAGCTCTGAAAAGCCTAAGACATATTGAAAAAGAATAATGAATTTGGAAGAATCAAGTTATCTGACTTTAAAACATACTCCAAAGCTACAGTGTTTGATAATGCATGGTATTGGCAAAAGGATATGCATACTGACCAATGGAAACAAATTGAGAGCTCTGATGTAGATCCTCACATATACAGTAAACTGATATTTGACATGGCCACCAAGACCACTCACCTAGGAGAGAATGGCTTCTTCAACAAATGGTGCTTGGTGAACTGGATATCCATATCCAAAAGAATGAGAGAGGAACAACCTCTCACACCTTATACAAAATTCAACTCAAGATCTAAATATAAGAGTGAAGACTTAAAGACCTAGGAAGATAATGAAGGGAAGCATCTACAGGACCTTGTAAGAGGAAATGACTTCAGGAACTTCACACCCAAAGCATGAGCAGCAAAAGAAAAAAATAGAAAATTGGATTTCCTCAAAATTAAAATGTTTTGCACTTCAAAAGAGTTTGATAAGAAAGTGAAAAGACAGCCTACCCAATGGGAGAAAATATTTGGCAAACTTATATATGATAGGAGCCTAATACCCAGCGTATATTAAAAAATCCTACACCTCAAAAAGAAAAAGAAAAACTACACATTTAAAAAATGGGAAAATGATTTGAACAGACACTTCTCCAAAGAAGAAATACAAATGGCTAAAAAGCACATTAAAAGATGCTCAACATCACTAGCTATTAGGGAAATGCAAATCAAAACTACAATGAGATACCGTCTTACACCCATTAGACTGGTGGCATTAAAAAAACAGAGGACTACAAGTGTTGGAGAGGATTTGGAGGAATGAGAACCCTCATCTACTGCTGGTGGGAATGTAGAATGGTCCAGCCATTGTAGAGGACAGTACGGCAGTTCCTCAAAATACTAACTATACATCGGCCATATGACTCAGCAATTTCACTGCTGGGTATGTACCCAGAATTGAAAGTAAGGACACAAACAGATATATTAATACCAATGTTCACAGTGACATTATTCACTATTGCCAAAAGTTGGAATCAACCCAAATGCCCATCAACAGATGAATGGATAAACAAAATGTGATATATACATACAATGGAATATCACTCAGCTGTAGGAAGTAAAGCAGTACTAATACATGGGATAATATGGATGAATCTTGAGGACGTTAGGTTGACTGAAGTAAGTCAGGTATTGACGGACTAATACTACCTGAATTCTTTGATATGAATTAAACAATCTAGTTGATACAGAGTGCTAGAGACTGGAAGATAAGTTTATAGGAAACAGAGACAGAAAATAAGGTTGTGAGCCAACGACCACACAGGTGAAATCTGTGATAAGGTGGAAGTGAGTAGTCATGCAGTGAAGGGATATGACACGGGTTTAGGGATACTATTGAGTTGGGCGGTGCAAGCTTGACAGGGGAGTAGGGTGGTGAGAATGGGCTGAATGGTCCATCAAGCTGGGGGAAGGGTTGGCAGAGGGAGCAGGTGAACACTGGGGATTCATGGGTGCATGTTTGAAAGTACAATGATGAGAAAACCATTTTGGCAATATGACAAGGAAGGAATATTGGTTTAGGGTTTTGGATGGGGGGCATTTGGGACAGGGCACACCTGGCACAGTCTTCAAGAGAATGTGCAATTGATCATTTTGTCATAGTGTGCTGTATCAGGGGCAGGAGACCGACACAATGAGTGGAAAGGAATTGGACTCCCAGGTTGCGGAGGCCCAATATGTTTTCAAACAGAGGGGAGAGTGTCTCTCGAGAGCATGGGCAGTTCCTAATAGGGGAGGACAGACTAGTGTGTCAAGCCCTAAGCATTGTAGCAAATATCTATGAACTTTGTCCTTCAAGGAGTGAAGGCTTCTGGTCGCTGTGGACCCAAGGGGAGGGGGAAGGAGGAATAGAATAGATGAAAAAGGGGATATTTAGGGGGAAATGGTAGTGTACTGCATGATGTTGCAATGATGGATACAGGCCATGTTAAATTCATTTTAAAAATTATAAAAGTATGTGGTCTAAAATGGAAACCATAATGTAAATCATTGACCATGGTTATTAGCTATGTTTCAATATTTCTACATCAGTTGTAACAAGTATACAATCCACATGTAAAATGGTTATTATTAGGGAAGGAGGAAAAGGGGGGAAATCTTGGGGATATGGGAGTTCCCTACAATCTGTACATAACTTTACTGTGACTTAAAACTTCTTTGAAGACAAAAATTTTAAAAAGTAAGACACTGGGGAAGAAATGGAAGAAAATGCCACTGTACATACAGGACAAGAGACATTACAGTGATGAAAGGCAAAATGTAAAAAAAAAACTTTTTAAATATTTTACATTTTTTAATATCCCATTTTTAACTTTATTTTAATTTTTCTATATTATTTTGCATTTTATTTCTTATGTTTAAACCTACCATTATTATTTCATTTTCATATTAATTATATTTGGCAATAGTCTTGGCTTCATTTTTGCAGAAGTTTTGGCTCACAGAAGGGTTACAACTATGGCAGGGTAGGATCAATGGTGTAGGGTATCAGTGATGGGGGATACATGGGAGGAAGTTTACCTTGGCATACATATAAGGAATACAAATAGGTTCAAATGTTCATGGAGATTGCCAAAGTGGGTAGATATTCACACAGCAGATGAAGGATTGTTGAATACCCATCCTGGGGAGCTCTGCCACATTGTCTAATGGAAAAACAACAATCCCCCAAGTATGGGGCAATGACTAATGAAGAAGGATGGTCCATTGATGGGCCCTTGTTATTGGAAACTATGCATATGAGCTTCTTGCTTTTGAATTTGCAACTTGGCCTAGTGTTGTAGGGTGCCTTAGAGTTACCTTCTGAGAGCCTCCTTTTTGCTCAAATGTAGCCTCTCTCTAAGCAAAACTCAGCATATAGATACATTACCTTTCCCCCAGTGAGGGACTTGACTTCTGGGGATGAGCCTCCCTGGCACCAAAGGATTACTGCCAAGCACTGGCTGGTGATACAGCTGGAAAAAGATCTTGAATAAAAGGGGGGAAAGGAAAAGACAAATGAGTTCCTATGGCCAAGAGACTTCAAAGTGAGTCAGGATGTCATCAGAGAGATAAGGTTTAGCACAACTCAACAGGATCTTACAGGGGACCAAAGTAGACACTTTCCCAAACAGTGGATCTCCTGAGGGCTCCAGAGTCACCCAGGTCCTATGGTCATGGCAGATAGCTACAGACTTTAGTGCCTTGACAGTGGGCCCTTCTTTGGAGATTATGATCCTGAGGGTGACAGATTTTGACTCAGATGTGAATTTTCTAAACATGCCTCTTATGTCCCTTATATTTGAACCTATAGTTGGTGCTGGATTTGGTAGGTGTATGTCCAAGAGACTTGAGTGTCTGGCCTGTCCATGTGCCAGCTTGGCCCTGAGCCTCTGCAGAGTTGTAAAACCTACTCTCCAGTTCATTAGACTCACCCAGGACGGCTAACAAAGAAGTGAGGATGGACAACCACCACACCAAGGAACCGAGAGTGTCTACAATTGCAAGCAAGAGAGTCCCATCCACCAGCCATATGGGACAGAAGTCCCTTCTCAATTAGAGTTAGTTTGGGCATCACCATCACAGAATCCTCAGGATTAGGGAGTAAATTATGGACTGGAATAGACTTACTGTTATTCTACTATAGATATTATTGTGATTCTAGCAATGGAAGAAATTATATCATTGATGTGGAGACAGTGGCCACTGGAGGTGCTGAAGACAGGAGGAGGGGGAAAAAAAGGTGTAATATGGGGGCATTTTCAGGACATGGAATTGACCTAGATGACATTGCAGTGACAGATACAGGCCATTATATACCCTGCCATAGCCTACAGAATTGAGAGACTCTAAACTACAATGTAAACTACAGTCCATGCTTAGCAGGAATGCTCCAAAATGTGTTCATCAGTTGCAATGAATGTACCACACTAATGGAAGAAATTGTTAATGTGGGGAAATATGGGAGGTGTGGGGAGTGGGACATATAGAAGTCCCTTATATTTTTTTATGTAACATTATACGTAATCTAAGTATCTTTTAAGAATAAAATAATATATATTTATATAAAAGATTATCTACAACATGTGATTCCTTTTATAAAATCCATAACAACTAAAATTATATATTCTATAATTTCCCATGAATATATATTTGGTGTTATTATAATGGAGGAAACATAGGGCTAGGACATGGAGGAGCACTGAAAAGAGAATTTTACTGATTTTGTTCTTGGTTTGGTTGATGGGCCCAATGTACACATTAGAAGCAAAAAAATAATAATAAGTAAAGTAAGACATTCATACACCAATAAATACATTCTATTCCTCCCTTTCCCTCCCCTTGGGGCCCATCGTGACCCCTGGCTTCACTCCTTGGATGACAAGATTCATAGTTACTTACAATGACAAAACTGAGGGCTTGACACACTGGTTTGTCTTCTCCTATTAGGAACTGCCCATGCTCTTGAGAGACTCCTGCCACTCTGTGAACAAATTGGTCCTCCCCAGGATGGGAGTCCAACTCCTTCCCATTTATTATGTGGGTCTCCAACCACTGATACAAATCATTATGATAAAATGACCACTCATACCTCCCTAGAAGTCTGCTCCAGGAATAGAATAGATGGATTGGGGGTATTTATTGGGCAATGGAAGTGTTCTACATGATGTTGCAATGATGGACAGAGGCTATGTTAAATATCATCAAAATTTATAAAAGTTTATGGTCTAAACTGTGCACCATAATGAAACCATTGACCATGATTAGTAGCTATGTTTCACTATTTACATATCAGTTGTAAGAAAGGTACCATCCACATATAAAAAGGTATTAATATGATAATGGGGAAAGGGGGAGGATGTTGCGTATATGGGAATCCAGTGTATTCTGTATGTAACTTTACTGTGACATAAAACATCTTTGAAAACCAAATGACAAAAAGTAAGACACTGGGGAATAAATGAAAGAAAACATCACTGTACATACAGGACACCAGATATTACAGTCACATTTTAAATAATTTTTCATTATTTTTTAATATCCCAATCTTTTAATATTTTAGTTTTTTTAAATTTTTATGTATTTTATTTCTAATATTTAAGCCTACCATTATTATTTCATTTTCCTAGTAATTTGTATTTGGCTATTTTACTGGCTTCATTTTTGAAGAAGCTTTGGCTCACAAGAGGGTTTTAATTAGGGCCAGGGAGGATCATTGTTGTGGGGTGTGAGTAATGGAGCATACATGGGAAGAAGTTCACCTGGGCATACATATAAGGTATATAAATATGTCCAGATTTTCATGGGACATTGTCACCGTGGGTGGAGACTCACACAATAACAGAGAGAATATTGAATTCCCATCCTAAAGAGTTCTGCCACATTCTCTAATGGAGCAGCAACAGTCACCCAAATGCAGGGCCAATGACTGGTAAAGAAGGATGATCCATTGATGGGCCCTTGATATTGATGACTATGTTTATGAAACTTTGCTCTTGAAACTGAAACTTAGCCTAGTGTTGTGGGGTGCCTGAGAGCTGCCTCCTGATAGTCTCCTTGTTGCTCAGGTGTGGCATCTCTCTAAGCCAAACTCAGCATGTAGATGCATTGCCTTCCCCAGCATGGGACATGGCTCCCAGGGATGAGCCTCCCTGGCAGTGAAGGATTACTACCAAGCACCAACCAACAATGCAACTGGGAAAAGACCTCGAACAAAAGGGGGAAAATGTAAAGACAAATGAGTTTATGTGGCTAAGAAACTTCAAAGTGAATCAGGAGGTCATCCCAGAGGTAATACTTATATACACATCATAGCAGGATCTCATAAACTGCCAAATTTGGTACTACCACAATAGTGTGGCTCCTGAGGGCTCTGGAGACACCCAGTTCATGTGGCCAGGGCAGATAGCTCCAGAGATTGGTGCCTTCCAGTGGCCCTTACTTTGGAGTTTGTGCTCCTGAGAGTGACAGAGTTGGACTTAATTATGGCTTCCCTAAACATGGCTCATCTGTCACTTCTATTTAAGCCTTTACTTGGTGCTGGAGTTTGTAGGTGTATATCCAAGGGACTGGAATCTTTCGGCAGTCAGTGTGCCAGCCAGGCCCAGAGCCTCAGCAGAGTTACAACACTTACTCTCCAGCTCACTGGACGCACACAGGACAACTAACAAATAGGGTGAGGATTGACAACCACCATACCATGGAAACAAGAAAGCCTACAAATGCAAGCAAGAAAATCTCATGCATCAGCTGAATGAGATCAAAGCAGCTTCTCAATTAGAGGTGGAGTTGACATCACCATCCCAGAATCATCATGATTGGGGAATGAACTATGGACTAGAGTGGACTTAATGGCATTCTACTATAGACATATTGAGATTCTAGCAATGAAAGAAATTACAACATTGATGTAGTGGCAGTGGCCACTGGAGTTTCTGGGGGCAAGGAGAAGGAAAAATAATTGTAATACTGGGGCTTTTTTGGGACTTGGGAATCAACCAGAATGACATTGTAATGACAGATATAGGCTATTTTATATTATCTTGTAGTATGCAGAACTCTGTAGGAGAGTGTGTAGATGTCATTGTGAACTATAGACCATGCTCAATGGCAATGCTCCAGAATGCATTTATCAATTGTTATGAATGTGCCACACTAATGAAGGATGTTGTTTATGTGGGAAAGCATGGGAGGTGTGGAGAGTTGGGCATATGGGAATCCCTATTATTTTTATGTGACATTTATATAATCTAAGTATCTTTTAAAAATTAAAAAATATATTATATGAAAAAGAAATAGTTCAAAATTTTTTGTGATGATTAATGCACAACATTGTGATTGTATCAAAAGCCATTAATTATATACTTTAGATAGATTGTATGGTATGTGAATATATCTCAATAAAACTGCTTAATAAATAAATAAACAATTGTGCAAGAATAATCAGAAATAGCAGCTATGTACTGCAGGGAAACAGAGAAAGACTGAACGGTGAAGAATTTTCTTGTTTTTCTGTTTTTTGTTTATTAATATTATTATTGAAACAATGAAAAATGCTCCAAGAATGCTTGAAGTGATGAATGTACACAACTATGAGATTATACCACATACTATTGATTGTATAATTTGGATGAATTGTATACTTTATTAATATGTTCCATTAAAATGATTTGTTAAAATAAAAAATAAATAAATAAATATATTCTGTCTTGAACCAAAAATGAGTGCAACTAAAGTAGGGGTTGTTAAACTTTTCTGTTCCATGGACCCCTTTGCCAGTCAGGTGAAAAACATCTCCTTGTTACTACTCACTATCCTGTGTGTTATTTAATAAATATATCACATCCACACCAACATGAGCTCACAAGAATAATGTTTCTGTGAATTTTAATTCAAGATCACGGACACCTTGTTAAGAACCCCTGGTCTAAAGAATATTACAAAATTGTTATTAAATTATTGATTATGAATATAAAAAAGTTGTCTCTGAATCTCTAAGATATTTCACACACAATATATTATCCCTTCCAATATCATTGTTCATGAACAGATGGAATATCAAAAGCAGTTTATTTGCATGATGGCTAATATCTAACTTTAAATTTAGCATCAGTTGTTTTAGAAATTCACTGGTTTATTTATCATCAACAAATAGGCCTTAAAAAGCTCACATGATTTGCTAATTGGAATATAAAATATTAAAAGCACTTCAGAAAACAGTTTGTTATTAATAAAGTTGAACATATGAATAATCAATGGGACCAGCTAATTCCCTTCTAGGTACAGGTCCATGAAAATTTAGTTTATATGCCCAAAAAATAGATCTGTAGAGAAATTTTTATGGCATTTTATTTATAATAGCAAAAAATGTACAATTTCAAAATGGAAAAAAAATGCAGTATGCCCCTACATTGAAATGTTAATCAGCAATATGTAATGACTTTATTGATACAGGCAAATATATGATTGAAACTCATTAACATGTTTAGCAAAAGTTCCAGACACAAAAGTGAAGTAATTTTCTAAATCCAGTAATAAGACCTTCCACCCAATGATGATACAGGATGGCACAATGATTAACTTTGTCCAGGTCAAGTTGTTAATAAAGGAACTGGACAGCAGAATTGTTCCTCCTCTGCTTCCCTACTCGATTAATGACATTTTCATACTTTCATTTACTTAATGCAAAGTTTTAGTGTAATTTTCAGCTCTTATAATTCCCTAAAATTACCCTCTGTTCACAAATTTCAATTATCCCTCTTTCACTCCTTCTTTTGCCCCTCCACAATTATATCCCTGGTGCAAAGAATTTCTTAGCACAAATGTACTTCTGCAGTGGCCTCCTAACTGCCCATTTCAATTCTCCACTTAAAATCAAGCAATGGTCATTTTCCAGTTACATTACTATTTGGTGCTCAGTAGTAATTTCTCAGTGCCAGGGAGGCTTATCCCTGGAAGTCCTGCCCCATGCTGGGGGGAATGTAAGGCATTTATATGCTGAGTTTTAATTAAAGAGAGGCCACATTTGAGTAAAAAGGAGGCTCTCAGGTGATAACTTTTAGGCACCCTTTAATAATAAGCTGTTTCAATTTCAAAAGTAATGGTTCATAAGTACAATTATTACTATCAAGGGCCCATCAATGGTCCATACTCCTTCACTAGTCACTTCCTGCATACTAAGAGGATTCTTATTGTCCCAGTAGAGAATGCAACAGAGCCCCTGAGGATGGGAATTCCATATTCCTTTAGCTATTGTGTGAATCTCCACCCATTGTGATAACGCCCCAAGAACACTTGTACACATTCATAGGCCTTATAGGTATGCCCCAAGTGACTGTCAAAGTAAATATTCCCTCAAATTGTGGGGTTTCTGAGGCCCCTGGAGACATCCAGACACCATATGCAGGGCAGACAGCTCAGGAGATTTCCACCCTGCCAGTGGGCAGTACTTTGGAGTTTATCCTCCCCAGTATGACAGAGTTGGACTCAGTGATGGTTTACCTACACTTGGTTTTCTGCCCCTTCTTTTTGAACCTATAATTAGTACTAGAGTTGATAGGTGTATATCCAATAAACTTAAATCTTTGGGCTGCTCATGTACCAGCTGGGCCCTGAATCTCAATGGAGTTGCAACACTTGTTCTCCAGTCCTTTGGACTCACCCAGGACAACTAAGGAGATGATTGACAATGACCATCTCAAGGAACAGTCTGCAACTGCAAGCAATATAGTCCCACCCATTTGCCCCATGCCAACTAAGGCCCCTCTCAGTTAAAGGTGGAGTGGGCAAATCCATTCCAGAGTACTGAGGATTGGGGAATTAATGATGGACTAGAGTAAACACTGTTATTCTACTATAGACTTACTTTGATCCTAGCAAGGGAAGAACTCTTATCAGTGATGTGGAGGCAGTAGCCACTGGAGATTCTGATGGGAAGGACAGGAATAATAGTTGTAATTTGGGGACCTTTTTGGGACTTGGAAATTGTCCGGAATGACATTGCAATGACAGATACAGGTCATTGTATATCTTGCAATAACTTACAAAAATGTGCAGAAGACAGTGTAAACTACAATGTAAACCATAATCCACACTTATTGGCAATAATCCAAGATGTGTTCATCAATTGTGGCAAATGTACCACACTACTGAAGGATGCTGATGTGGGAAAATGTGGGAGGGCTAGGGTTCAGGGCATATGGGAAATCCCTATAATTTTTATGTAACCATTATGCAATCTAAGTTTCTTTAAAAAATAAAAATATATATTAAAAAGAAAGCAAGCAATGATTGTCCCATTAACTTAGATCAATGCCACAATCTGCACAATGATCTCTCACACAGCAAGTTCTTGCCCTAATACTTCTTCTCACTTCCTACTACTTGACAATTTACTCCTTTTACTAAGCAGCACATGTTCTTTCTTGGGCATATCCTCAGTTGCTTCTCCATTTTTCCAGAACATTCATCCCCATATATCCAGTTCACTCACTTCCTAATCTCCATTCAGTCTTTGTCCAAATGTCTCCTTTTGAATTTCCACCTCTATAACAAGTTTATATAAAATTTTTAAATTTCCTGACTTTCCTTATCTCAATTTCCTGCTTAAATTTTCTTCATGGTAATTATTACTTTTTGATATATCATAAAATATATTTGTTCATTTAATTTTTTTTCTGTTTTCACACTGAAATGTAGACTTCCTGAAAGAAGAGAATTCAGTCACATTTTTTCTTTCTTTATACCAGTGCCTGAACTACTTTTCTGTGGCAGTTTCAAGCTTTTGTGGGGCCTAGAATATCCTGGTTTTACATTTAATCCATTCCTGTGCATACAAACCTATTGTTGGTGGGAAATTCTGATTAGATTACTTCAGGGCACAGCCTTTGATTAGATTGTAGGACCAGGATGGATTATAAGCATCTTACTGTAGTCCTTTATGAACGGAGGGATAAAAAGAGGAAGGCACAGACAGAAAGCCAGAGAGATAGAGAGACCTCAGAAGGTGAAAGAGAAGGCACTGAGAGCCAGAAGCAGAGAGGAATCTGCTTTGGCTTGAAACTGAAATCAACAAGACCCAGGAGGAGAGAGTAGAGATGAGGAGACTGCCATTGTGTACTGCCTTGTGCCTGATCACCCAAAGCTGCAGGTCAGGGTAAAGGATATCCTAGGGATGCCTGGATTTGGACACTTTCATAGCCTCAGAACTGTAGTTTTTAAGCTAATAAATTACCATTTTAAAAGCCAACCAATTTCTGGTATATTTGCTCCCAGCATCTTTTAGCAAACTAAAACAGAAATTATTTTGTTGAATGAATGAATGAATGAATGAATGTACTTTATATTACTGCATGTTTATTATATAGAGTTTGTTGATATTAGGTGCTTGGATAGATTATATTCCCTATACATTGCATTTCTGAGTGTTAAAAATGGAATTACAAAATCCTTAGCATGTATACAGCAAATGCAACAGGGTTTTTGTGTGAGGGGTATGTTGGAGTTCTTTCTTTGTGTTTTCTATCATTTTTGCAACTGTCTTGTAAGTTTGACATTCTATGATGGCTATAATAAAAAATACATGTAATAACAAATGTTCAAAAAGATGTGGAGAAATTGGAACTCCCATACACTGTTGGCAGAAGTATAAAATGGTGCAGATGCTTTGAAAAAAATTCTAGCATTTCCTCAAAAAGTTAAACATATGGTTTACATTTGACCCAGAAATTCTACTCCCGGGTATATACTCAAGAGGAATACATATGTCCACCCAAAAATTTGTACATGGAAGTTCAAAGCTGCATCATTCATAATAGCCAAAAAGTGGAAACAAACTGCATGCCCATCAACTGATGAATGGATAAACAAATGTGGTATAGCCGTATAATGGGACATTATTTGACCGTAAAAAGAAATAAAGTACTGACACATGCTACAATATGGAAGGAACTTATGAACATTATGCTAAATTCAAGAAGCCATAAAAGGTCAATTATTGTATGATTCCATTTACATGAAATGTTTACAATAGACAAATCCATAGAGAAAGAAAGTAAAAGAGTGTTTTTTTAGGCAGGGGAAATGGGAGGACTAGGGATGATGACTAAGGGATTTCTTTTTTGTAGTGGATGAAAATGTTTTAAAATTGATTGTGGTTATGGCTGAACAACTTTGTGAATACAATAAAAACCAATAAATTATACACTTAAAAAATGGGGACATTCAGTTGACAAGGTTGGATTTAATTGCTTTAGAAGCTTAAGGAAATTTATCCATATGCAATTTTCCAAATTTCTAGTTCGAAATTTCAAACATACCATTAACAATGATTTAAATATAAAAGACATCTTTTGTACAAATACATTAATCATAATAGCCTTTATAAGCTGAATTTAGGAAGATGAGCACAGGATAAAAAAGAAAATAGTACTTAAACAAAATCAAACTTATGAGATAACATGCCTAGAGTCAAAAAAATAGATATAGTAACTAGACAGTTACAGATTTTACAGGCACAAACACAACATAATGAGCAAAACAGAAAGCACAATTTTAAGGGCTATTGATTACAACATAATCAAATAATATTCCATGATTGGAAAAATAAAAGAAAGAAAACAGTCAAAATCAAAGCTGTAAGGGTGCTTGTGTTTGGTGTAGTTTCATATTTTATTTGCCATCCATAAATGCCACAGTTTGCATAAATTTTACAAATTTATATACCACCATGCCATTTGCCTCAGCCAAGTAAAATATCCAAACTATACATTACTCTGATTCTCTTCAAAAATTGTGTGCAATCAGGTCATTTCAGAGGTTACACTTATGCATGTCTCAGCAGGATCTCATTGACTTCCATAGTAAATAATGCCTCAAAGAGCAGATCTCTTGAGTGCTCTGGAGACATCCAGGCACTATAGGCAGGGCAGATAGCTCAGGAACTTAGCACATGCCAGTGGGTCCTATTTTGGAATTTATGCTCCCCATTGTGAAAGTTGGTCTCAGTTGTGTTCCCCCTAGACATGGCTATTCTGCTCCTTCTATAATAACATATAGTTAGGACTAGAGTAGATAGGTGTAGGCCCAAAATACTTAAATCTTTGGGCTATCCATGTGCCAGTTGGGCCCTGGATCTCAACAGAGTTGCAACACCTATTCTCTAGTTCATTGGATGCACCCAGTATGACAAATACGGAGATGATGCTGGACAACAACTATCACAAGGAACAAAGAGCGTCTTCAACTGGAAGCAAGATAGTTTCATCCATCTGTCCCATGGCATCTAAGGCCTCTCTCAGTTAGAGGCAGAATAGTCATCACCTACCAGAATTCCTCAAGAGTAGGGAATGAAAGATGGACTAGTATATACTTCTGTTATTCTACTATTGCCTTATTTTTACTCAGCAATGGAAGAACTTTTATCATTGATGTGGAGGCAGTGGCCCGCAGAGGTACTTAGGGGAGGGAGATGGAAAAATAGGTGTAATCTGGAAGCATTTGAAGACATTGGAATTGTCTTGAAAGATGTTACAATGACAGATACAGGACATTAGATATCTTGCCACAACGTACAAAATGGTGTGGGACAGACTGAAAACTATAATGTAAACTATAATCCACACTTAGTGGCAATGATCTAATATGTGTTCATCAATTGTAACAAATTTACCTCACTAATGAGGGATGTTGTTATTGTGGGAGAGCGTGGGATGGGATGAGAGTGGGGAATATGGGAATCCACAATATTTTTTCTGTAACATTTATATAATCTAAGTACATTTAAAAAATAAATTATTTTTAGCATTTTGGCATTGTTTAACAATTCCAAAAAATAATTATATTATGGTTGTAAAAAGGTCTATTCCTCTGGGCCTATTAGATTCTATTGGATTCAGAAGCTTCACTTTTACTTGATTAAATTATGATTAAGACTTTGACTAGGCCATGGCAGTAAGGTATTGAGTCTCCACCACTTTGGTGGGTGGGGATTCATAAAGAAAATGACACAGCAGAGGAGAGATTTGGAGTTTTTGATGCTGGAGCCCTGGGAAGCAAATACACAGGAGAAGAAAACAGAGGCAATAGAGATGGTTCCATAGACATGACAGAGATCCTGGTAAGAGAGAGAGCCTCAAAGTCTATAGCTGACCTTGTGGAGAGAGCAGAGAAAAAATGCCCAGAAAGAAATGAGCCCTAGCAAGAAAGCCAAGCCTTGTGCTATCCTACACCTATGGAATGGAAGGAGCTGGGACCACAGAACCTTAGGACGAGCAGGAAGGCTGAACCCATGAAGGGCCTGGCAGCCATTTTGCTACAACACATGACAACAGACTTTGGTGAAGGAAATAACTTATGCTTTATGGCCTTGTGCCTGTAAGATTCTACCCCAAATGAATACACTTTGTAAAAGCCAACAGACTTCTGGTACTGTGATCAGCACCCCTTTAGCTGACTAATATAAAATATGATACCTGGAGAATGGGGTCATGCTTTTGCAAATACCAAAATGGTGGAATGGTGATATAAATGAGTAAGGGGTATTTTTTGGAGGAATTGTGAGATGCTTGGTGGAAAAGGCCTAGATTGCTTTGAAAGAATATTGGTAAGAGTATGGATACTAAAGAGAAATTTTATGATGCCTTAGAAGAAAATGATGAAACTATTATTGGAAACTGGAGGAAAGGTGATCCATGTTTGAAAGTTGCAGAGAACTTAGCAAGATCACCTGGGAGATTGATGGGTGGGGTAATCAATCAAAACAGCAAACACCTGGGACTCCTTCCGTGCCATTAGAAAAGGGGTGGAATAATTAATAGTTTAAAAAGCAGGCACAAAACCTTTCTCAGCACTGTTGCTCTACACTCTGCTGCTGCTCTCAGCCCTGGTAGCTTCTGCACTCTGCTCTCACCATGTCCCCCTGCCTGGATCAACATGCAAGTAAAACCTGGGCATTTATAATCTCTAATGGGAAACTGTGGTCTATAAATCAGACCTCTTTATCACTCTTCAACCCCTAACCCTCTACCGGGGACCCGTGATCTTTTATTTTCTCCCAGTTCTCTTCTCTCCCTACCTTAATAAATTACTGGTCTGACTAACCTGATGTGCTCTGAAATTCATTTCTGCAGCATGAGTCAAGAATCTAGATTAAATCTGGTAACATATTTGGTGAGTCAGGCCCAGGAGATTATTGGTGAGTGTAAATAATATGGCCAACATTTTGTTTAACACCTTCTTTTGCTTATCAATTTTAAATGGGTTTGCCTACCAGCCCCCAGGGGATGAATTCCTGGGAGGGAAGAGGCTGGGTCAAGGGAACTCTCTGCATCTGTGCCACATGTTCAGGCTTGTAAGACCTCACCGCAGCCAGAGGGCTGGGGCATCAGGCAGAAGCTCAAAACGGGTCCTGGTAAGACAGAGGTCCCCTAACTAAGCACCAATGCCAGGCACTGCAAATCTCCCTTTTCAAGACCTATTAGCAACCAGGTGGCTTTGCTCCCAGGCCATTGCCTTCTACCACACTCTCTCCTTGGTGAAGGCAGGGTAATGACTCAAAGCTGGGTCTTGCCCTCTCTAAGTCCATGCCTTTGCAGACCAGCCTTAGGCAGCAGCAAGCAGGGCCAAGATGGATGCTGTGGGAGTTCCCTTCCCCAAGGTGGTCATGGGCCAGGATTCCTCTCATAATTAACTTTTACCCATGTTGTTTTACCTTCCTACTGCCTGCTACTGAATTTCTCATTACAGATTTGTGTTAAAATGCTTTGAAATGTCTTAAAGACCTGGTTGAGTTGTTGCCTCAGGGCCACAAGGCCTGTTAGTGAGAAAAATTGATCTCTAATAACTTAATGGCCTTTTGATGGCTTGTCTAACTGGGAAATTACCAAATGGTAAAGTCATAAGAGCAAGCTGCTTCTTAAAGCCTCTGTAAGAATGGGAAGAAGGAGCACAATTCGGCTTGGAGCTCCAGTCAGAAACTGACCCTGAGAGCTGTTCAGTCTGTCTCCTAAGTCCATAATGGCCCCATCATTGCCTGGTGGCAGGGTCTCTGATTCCCAAGGTGGCAGGAACAAGGGACATAACTCTGAATATCCCCCAAAACTTAAGAAGTCTTGGGCACTTCAATTCGGAGAGCAGCCTAAACGTCCTCTGAGATTTTTCTCAGATGCTTCGGTTTGGGTAACATTGCAGTTAGTCTTAGACCCTGAAATGCAGGGGTGCCAGGAAGCAGAGTGATAATTCTGAATGGCCAAGAAATTTCTTGGGCCCTTCCATTCATAGACTGGACGTCTTCTGAGACTTATACAAACGTCTTCTGAGACTTACCTCAGATGCTTCAGTTTGGGGCAACTGTTTTGTTTCCCACCAATTGGCTTGGGTGCTTTGGTCTAAACTTCAGGGATTTAGGCATCTCCCAAGACCTAGGTCAGCCACAGGGATGCCTGTGAGCCCCAGGCTCTGGATTTCAAGACACTGGAACCAAAGCATCAGCTCCAAATTTGGAGTGGTGAACGTTTTAGTCAGACTTAGATTCTTGAATACTGGATCAGTTGCCTAAAATGTGCTTCTTCATTCTTCACTCTTCCTAGAATAATGGGCATGGTCTCTAGCCCACCAGTACACTCCCATTAGGAGTTTCTTCTCAAGAATCGAAATTCTGCCTAAAGCTGGTCTACATGGCCACAGTATAGCTAAGAGGAGCCTCTGTATAAGACCCTGAATTCCAGTTAGACAAGCATAAAAGAGAAGAACAGATCTGAGGGCCAAAAACCTCATGTCATGTCTCCTTAAACAAATGAGGAAATACACTTCAAACTTCCATTAGTTTAAACTCAGTTGTGCCTATTAAAGTTGTGAAGGGAGATCAAGACCCAGAGCAGTTACTAAACTCCTGGAAAATAAAAATCTCAGGTGCCATCAATTAAGATCAAAACATTCCTAAAAATGCTAAGGGTATAAAATTCTCTCTTCTGTTTTAATTTGTGCTTAACTATGTGTTCAACTCTGAAATCTGTGTTTAACTTTGTCAATTTGCTTGTGCCTAGGAAATCAGATTTGGGGTTCACCTGTTACAAGTTGGAAAACAGTGAAAGATAATCTAAAGATGAGTCTTTAAATGTCAATACTGCCTTTCAAGTGGATTTAATGTATAAATCACAGTGGAATTGGTTCAACTGCTAGAAAAGCAGAAAACTTAGCAATGTTGTTACTAATAAAATTCTTGTGGCTTAGGTAATAAAGGTACCCAATTCACCTTAAAGTAAAAACTTACTAGAAACTAACTAAGAGTTATTATCATTTATAGATGCTTTTATATTATAAAACAGCAGAAGAATAATAACAGAAATTATAACTTGGTAGATTTAGCCTAAATCTGCTAATGTAAGTATAAGTCTTAACCCAAACATATCTTTGTTTATGATCACCTAAAGCCTAGTGTCACACCTTGCCTTTGCTAATGAGTATTCCATAACAGCTTCTGTCCCTATAGCTCAGGGGAAAGAAAACTTAAAGCATCACTGTCTCCTGTCCTACTGGTCTTAGTGACTCTGCTTTCTCTTATGGCTCCAATTGTGAACTAAATTACTGCCTACTGGAATTCTTGACCCTCGGGGTTGAACATCCACTCTTCCAGTACTGCAGCTTCCAGAATCCTATTATCTCTGAGGACTGAGAAGTGAAGGAGGCCTCATGCCCTGACTATCAAGGGTTCTTAAAAGTGGCAACTCATGAGAGAAACCAGATTCCCAGAGGCTTCAATAACCTCAGTGACTATATGTAGAATTAGTCTTACTCATCCAAGGTCTGCTAAAGTCAAAATGAAAAATAAAGTCCTAAAGCAAAGAAAAATTATATTAAAGCATTGGGGACATTTTGGTTATAAGCCAATAATTAAAGAATGAAATTATTGTGCAAAACTGCATGGTCCCAGTGCAAATTATAGTAACCAAAATGAATCTTCAAAGAAATCTTTTAAATGTTATCTTGCAGTTAAACTTATTTTGTAAGAGAATGAAAATTATAACAGTAAGTCCTGTGTTTCTGTATCAAACTATTCATGTTGGCCTATTTGTTCAATATATAACTTCACACATTGGGATCATATCGAATTGATAAGTGAAAATTCCTGTACTGCTAAAATAAAATACCTGCTAGATTACATCTTCATGGTAAAAATGTAGAAGTAAAACACATTGCATTGAAAGTGTTTAAAAAGTGTATAAATAATCAAGAGATAAACTGCAGCATTTTCAAATTCTTTTGTGCCTTCAAACCAGGCCTTCAATACACTGCAGATTACCTCTCCATTTGAGTTATTGGCTAGGTTGATCACTAACCCCTAACACAATAAAGGTGTCTACTACATCTCTGGTTGTGCTCCTGAAGTTGATGGAATCTGTGTTGCAGTTTCAAACTCCTGTAGCAGCCAATGATGGCTCAATATAGCCAAATGCACAATGGATATTGTCTCCAGATTGGCAGAGTTTCATAGTGCTGAAGGGTGCTATGCAACAAGCCAGTGGAATACTGGAGCCTCCCTTCCTAGCTTCTCTCTAGGGTCAAGCGTGCTGCAGCATGCTGGCTATGTGAAGGACATACCAAGTGGAGCAATGATCACCAGAGTCCTGTGAGTAGAACTTAAACACAATTGGCAGTATGGCCTGCTCCCATAGAGACATAACATGTAAGGTATTGCAAACCTGGAACTTAAATCTATTAATTACAGCTCAAAGAAAAAACTTATGCATTGAGTATTACATTAATAAATATTAGGTACTGTACCTATATCTCTCCTATTCTAGATATATGCCTGATGATTATAGTGATATCTTTTCTAGATCATATGCAGAGGGACATTGAACATGTTAAAAGTCCTGGTATACTTCATTTTCTAAGTAGTTAATGAATTTGCTTAACCCAGGTATCCCTCTTAGTCCTTATTCCAGCACCTGTACCAGTACTTAATGTTCCAACGTGTACCCCAGATGAACAAACCAAGGCAGCTACCCTGGGATTCACCCTGGAAGCTGATGGGTGGCTTGTTCAGGACACTCAAGTCTACCTGCCAGGAGTAGGGTAGTGGAAGGTCCTTCATGGACTTCACCAACCCCTAACCAGTTTAGCTAAATGAGTTTTTTAAATGACAGGGCCTGGTGAAAACAGTCAAAGAAGTTACCAGGAGTTGCCCCCTGTGTGTAATTAATCACTCAAGCAATGGGAGGCTTAACCATCCTTCCCTCTTAAATACCCCTGTACAGATGCTGGGATCATACCCTGGGGATGACTGGCAGAGAGACTTCACCCACATTCCATCTTGCTAGGGCTATAAGTATCTCTTACTACTGGTAGATACTTTTACTGGGTGGGTGGAAGCATTTCCCACTAGAAGAGAAATGGTAAATGAGGTGGCTAAAGCTCTTATAAAAGAAATAGTTCCCAGGTTTGGACTGCTTAAGTCCCTCCAAAGTGATAATGGGCCAGTCTTTACTAGGAAAATAACCCAAGGTCTATCAGCTGCCCTCAGAATTAAATATCATCTCCATAGCTCCTGGAGGCCCCAAACATCTGGGAAAACAGAAAGAGTTAACCAAACCCTAAAGCTAATTCTAGCTAACCTCTGGAAAGAAACTGCATTGCCTTGGATCACCAGTCTACCGGTGGCCTTACTGAGGCTGCATTTATCTCCAGAAAACCCACTTCAGCTAAGCCCCTTTGAGATAGTTTATGGGTGGCCTTTTCTTACCCAGGACCTGGTACAAGATCAGGAATTTGAAGGACTCACAAAATATTTTATCAGCCTAGGAAAAACTCAACAAGTCATCCAGGAGCTTGGAAACAAAATTCTTCCTAGCCCCAGCCATGAATTATCTTTGCCTAAAGTTAAACCTGGAGACCAGGTTCTAATCAAAACCTGGCAAGATAACAGGCCTCACTCTCAATTAGAGCATAAATGGAAGGGACATTATCCTGTGGTTTAATCACTCCCACAGCTGTTAAAGTTAAAAGGATTGCCAGCTGGGTACACTTATCGTCAGGGAAGCCAGTTTCCCAAGGAAGTACCGACTCACCAGAAACACCTGATGGGTCATACAAGTGTCAACCACTGGAATGCCTGAAATACCTCTTCAAGAGACAAAGATAAGTATTGTCTGTGTCTCTAACCCAACACCCTTTAAGAAACCTTGTCTGTCTTCATTTGTTTCTTCCAATACAATAACTAAAAAGGCAATGTCTCTTCTCATCTCCCTCTTAGCTGCCTTAGGCATAACCACCATTGAAAACTGTGGTTGGCAATTATACCAAACCCCATTATCAATTTCAGTCACTACCTAGAGCTAACTAATGGCTAGGAATGGCACCATTCCTGCCTTAGAAGCTCTAAGAGAACAAGCAGACTCTTGCTGCCGTGGTGCTGCAAATTCACAGGGCACTTGACATACTAACTGCAGCACAGGAAGGAATATGTCTTTTCCTTAGGAAGAAAGTCATCTCTATGTAAATCACTCTGAAATATTCCTAAATGGTATTCAAAACCTGCAAAATAAAACCCACCAACTTCGGGGAGATGCAGCCTTTATAGGCACCTGGACTTCTCTACTTTTGTGGTCCAGTATCCTCTTAGAGGGACCATATATTCTCATGATTCTAATCAAGTTTATTTCTTCCAGAATCAACATCTTGTTAGCCATATAGGAATTTCAACCAGCTTTGCTCAAGATTCCAGATCCATCTTCCTCCAACCGAGGTAGAATAAACAATGTTTTATACCTTGTCAGGTAGGGCCTACTGCCCCTAAACAGCAGGAAGTAGTTACAAAAGAATGAACATCTCCCTTCAGCACCCCTTTAAGAATAAAGATGTAAACTCTGTAAGGGGGGGATGAAACAGGCTAGTAAGATAGGGAATCAATAGATGGATCCGGAACCATGTGGACATCAATACCCTAAGATGGCTGCTGGAAGATGTTCATGAGATTTCTCTCAGAAGCTAGGAGAAGCCCCTAATATTCTTCAGAAGCCCTATAATTGGGCCCTCCTGGGGGATTGATGGGTGGGGTAATCAATCAAAGCAGCAAACACCTGGGACTCCTCTGATGCCATTAGCAAAAGGGTGGAATAGTTAATAGTTTAAAAAGCAGGCACAAAACCTTTCTCAGTCCTGCTGCTGATCTCGGCCCTGGTGGTTTCTGCACCCTGCTCTCACCATGTGCCCCCTGTGTGGATCAATGCAGAAGTAAAACCTGGGCATTTATAATCTATAATGGGAAATTGTGGTCTATAAATCAGCCCTTTTTATTACTCTTCAACCCTTTACCCTCTACCATGAACCCATGATTTGTTATTTTCTCCCATTTCTCTTCTCTCCCCACCTTAATAAATTACTGGCCTGACTAACCTGACATGCTCTAAAATTCTTCTGCAGCATAAGTCAAGAACCTAGATTAAATCCTGTAACATTGTGACTATCAGCTTCTACCCCAAATAAATACACTTTATAAATGTCAACAAATTTCCAGTACTTTGCATTAGCACCCATTTAGCTGACAAATACAGTATTTAAAACAAAACTAAAAACAATGAATCCTTGTGGTAAGAGGTATGTGATGGTTAGGCTAATGTGTCAACTCGTCCAGGTAACTGTGTCCAGGTGTTAGGTCCAGCAAGCACTGGGCTAATTGTAATATAAGAGCATCTATGGACTTTGATAACCCGTGAGTTTACTGCATGGATGGCTGATTACAGCTGCATCAAACAGGGAGGTTGCATCAGCAATGGGTGATGCTTTTATCCAATCAGTTGAATGCCTTAAAAGGGGAAGTGATTTCAACATTCAAAGAGAATTTCCCAGCTCATCGTTGGACAGCCAACTTCTCCCAGAAACTCATCAAGGACCTTTCATCGGACTTTCGTCAGAGCCCCTGGCTTGCAGCCTGCCTGCGGGACCTGGACTTGTGCATCCCCACCATTGCGTGAAACACTCTTATAAACTCTCATATTATTGACAGATATCTCCTGTTGATTCTGTTTCCTGAGAGAACCCTGACTAATACAAGGTATAATAAAAAAATTATGGAATTCTATTAACTTCCAGAGAATAGGCCCCGGATGTGAAAAGCTTAATCAGAATTCACACACAGATTGACTTGCCAAAAGAATGTGGTTATGCATTTTATTACCATGAAATCTGGCTTGGTTTTGACCATTAAAGATATTAATTATACAGAATTTCCCACTAAATTTTTTTCAGAATGAAATACATTTTGAATTTTTATAAGGTTTAAAAATTATAAGTATTATTGTCTTCATTTATTTTCACTAAGTAAAAAATTATAGGATTTTGTTAAGTGTAAAGGAAGTTTTCTAATCCAGTTATCTATCATCTCTATTTCCAAAAGATAATTCTTTTTGTAATCATTATCAATAATATATTCTGTAAATGTTCTCCATAACTTGAAGAAATCAATTTTAGGTCATACATTAAGTGTACTAAGATATAAAATATTTAACCTGTTAAATGAGGAAAATATGCCAAAATTATCAGTTCAGGATTACTCAAATCTTATTAGCCAAATGAAAAATACATTTGCTTCCTGTTGTCTCCTTCTACATCCAAAATCACTTCTTTTATTAGATGAAACTCCAAATGAGAGATTCAGTGAGAGTAGATTTGAGAATTCGTTAAGGATCAATAGATACATAAACTAAAAATCATAAATTTCTTGCAAACAACTTTACCAAATAAGTGACTAAACTACATTTGTTTCCATCCTAAAATAACCTCTTCCATTTGTTATCATCCACATACATATTCTGATTGAGGCTCTTCAAATTTCCCTTTAATTAAAGTTTTCTATCATAAAGTTGATTTAGTATGGTAAGTGTTTACTTTTAAAACACGTAAGGTATATCATAGTGTTTTTAAATATGTACATTTCATAAAACATTTTAATATAGCTGTATAAATTTCTCATGATGTACTGTATTTTTGAAATATTTTATAAACTTTTACCATTCCAAAAACATATAGCCAAAAACGAGAATATGAGCATCCAGGAAGATACAAATGTAACACATTTATTATGCTTTGCTTTATTGCAGTTTACAGATACTCATTTTTTTTTAATTGAAAGATTGTGGCCACCCTGTGTCAGGCAAATCTGTGCCATGTTTCTCAATAGCATATGCTCATTTTATGTCTCTGTGTCACATTTTGGTAATTCTCATAACATTTCAAGCATTTTCATTATTATTATATGAGTTATGGTGATCTGTGATCAGTTATCCTTGAAGTTACTATTGGAATCATTTTGGGACCTCATGAACCACACACATATAAAATAGCAAACTTA
>JAQZBX010007132.1:0-14041 GCA_029593785.1 Cabassous unicinctus
ATGGTTTTGGCCTGAGTAACTAGCAGTACAAAGCTGCCATTTGCTAAGATGGAGGTGCAGTTTAGAGGGACAAAGTCAGAAGCTGAGTTTAAGACCTGTTAAGTTAAAGATTCCTATTATTCATCTAAGTGTTGAGTACTTGGTGCTGTAAGTCCAGAGTTCAGGGGAGAGGGGGATATCCTAGATGATACTTAAAGCCATGAGGCTGGACGAATGCATCTAGCAAGAAAATATATCCAAGGTGTGAGCCCTGGAACACACTAGCATTTTAGATGAATAACAATGGTACCAATTCATGGTGGATGTGTTATAAGGATTCAGTGAGATAATACAAATACACACAAAAGCATTTAAAATAGTACCAGGAACCCTCTTCAACACTCATCAGCCACCATATTCTTCCCCACCTCCCACACCTAGTGGAATTGCTCTCCACATTGCATGGGAAGGAGGGAGGTGGTGAAGGGAAATCTCGTCCTTGTATGATAGCTACAAAGGGAAGAGCTATCCTGTTTGTATTCTAACCTGGAATTCTGAATATTCATTCCCAAGGCAACATAAATAGTTTCTAAGATCTCTAAAACCAGGAATATAGTACTTCATCCCAAGTACACCATGTATATAATTTACTGTCACAATTTATGATGTTTCTCTGGGACAATACACTTAAAATTCCAAACAAGGTAATAGAAACCTACCTTGAAAAAGCTGCAGATTGCCTCTCTTTATAAAAGCCCACACATAAATTCTAAAGATGGATGTACTAGGATTTCCTTTTAACAGCAATATATTTTAGGTACCCAACCAAGCCAATGCAAGTCCAGCCACAGCTCCCCTGTGGCTCCTGTGTTAGTTTAAACCCAGTCACATCCTTTGTGACCCTCCCTCACTCCCCCATGCTCAGCCACAGAACAGACCAGACATTGAAATTTTTAACTCCAATATAAATATCCCACCATGCTGTATTTCCCCACCATGGTCCTTATCTTGCTATACTGAAGCTATTTAACTGCATCTCTTCCCAATTAGCTGCAAATGCTGGGCTGGGTTTACCTTGTTCATATTCTTTCTTTAGAGCTCAGCATAGTACCTGGTACCTTGAAGAGACTCACGAGGAATTCTTGAATGAATGGGGAAATCAAAACTCAACCTTGGTCTCAGCCCACTCCAAGACATAAATGCCCTTGAATGAAGAAGGAACCCAGAGGATTGCTCCAACTGAGTTAATCCAATCAGTCTGCTCAGGAGGGTTCAGAGGCATTGGTCCACTTCTGAAGTAATAAGATGTGGGGATTTACACCCATAGTAGGGCTACTTAAGGTAGCCAGAGGGAGTGAAAAGTCTCACAGAAGTGCTCCCAAATGCCTAGCTTGAGCTTCCAATCTCTAATTTTCTCGATGCTTTTTCACTTTTAAGTGGCAATGTGATTTCCCTGAGCTGCACAGCCCAGAACTCTTAGGTGTCATATCTTAGGACAGTTTGATTAGTACACATGCTCATGGTCCTCCATTTAACCCATTATGAGCCCCAATTAAGATACCACTCTTCAGCTTCTGATAGGTAAGTTTACATTTATACACATACACATACATACAACTACACACAAACACACACCCCTATCTCAATACTCAGCATACAATAGGCACTCAATATATGTCTAGTGAACTGAATTAACTGGCTATCTGGGCCATTTTTTACTACTCTTTACTCTTTCTAAGGATAAAGTATAATTTATAAATCATCAATAAAATCTCAGAATCCTAATGCACTGAACTCTTCCAGGAACCACATGTGAAAACGACAGCTTAAAAACCACATCAGCGGCAGTGTTGGTACAATAGATGCTCAGCCAGTTTATGCCCTCAGTAGTATTCTCACAGATGAAACCAACTGTTGTTAACTAAAACTGACTTGGGAGTTTTCTAACCTATAATTGCCAGATAAATCACTGAAATATTTTTACAGTGGATAATAAAAGTCTGCTGGGTTCCATTAGGGTCTGAATAATTTATTTAAAATATCCATGGGGATTATGCCATTTTCTTTGTAATTTCATTATTTAAGGCACTCTTTATATAACCCCTCATGAAATGAATAAGGAATAATTTATAAAACAGTGATAATGTTTTTAACTTTTGTAGACATGTCTCAGTTTTCCAGGCTGCTATGGCAAATACCAGCCAGTGCATTGGTTTAAGTCTTGGGGAACAGTCTCATGGTTTCAGAGGCTAAAAGGCGTGCTTCTTCCCAGGGTCCGTAACATCTTGGTGCTGGTTTGCCACAGCCTTGGGGTTCCTTAGCTTGAATCCCTGCTTCCTGACACATGGTGATGCCCTCTCCTTTCTCTTCCAGGTTTCCACTGACTTTCTGCTTCTTTCTGTGCCTTCTCGGACCCGGGCTTCCAGTTCCTTCACTTTATAAGGCCTCCAGTAATCTGAATTAAGGCCCACCCTCCTTCAGTTGGGCCACACTTTAACTAAAGATTAACTAAAGATAATTTCTTCACGAGGTCCTATTCACAACAGGTTCACACCCACAGGAATGTGGATCAAGGTTAAGAAGATGTCCACATTGAAGTACATAATTCAGTCTGCTACAGTGTATAAAATCATATATTCTTCCTTTAAAAGTATGCACCGACAACCTACTGTGTGCAAGCTCCCTGATGCCTCTCGGATGATTTGAAGTTGGAGAGAAGTACCCATGCCTGAACACATGGTAGAGAGACACCAGGATTATGCAGAGATGCATAGGCCCTTGATAGAGAGTGAGAATTTAGGTGACTATCGGAAGAGACAAATAGGCAGTCCTCTGGAAATTCAAAGGAGGAAGGGATCTAACTAGATAGGAGAATCAGGAAATGATTCATGAGCAAGTAGAGTTGGAGAATAGATGGTGAAGAACGCAGCAGATATTTGGAGAAAGAGGAAAGGGAATCATTTCAGGCTGAGGAAAAGTCTTGAGCAGGGGCAGGAGTATTGCTGAAGCTGAGAGTGCTATCAGAAGAAATTCATCTTTACAAAATTCCCTAGAAGCTCAGTCAAGAATGGACAGATGCAGCTGTCTGGGAGACCACCCAGGAAGCCCGCAGCAGGATCCTGCAGGAAGTGATGGCAGGATTGGCAAGGGGAGGATGGGCAGGGATGGGTGAGGAGGAGAATCAGAAGAAAACCTCATCACAGAGGTAAAGACTGTGGGTTCAAGAAAGGAAGAATGGCCAGTGGTGCCAGGGCTGTGTGAAAGTTGCAGATGCTGAAGATAAGAAATAATTTTGATTCCATGATTGGGGGTTTCATAACTTTCAAAACAGCAGTTCCAAAGGGAAGAACTAAAAGATAAATTGAACAGAATTAAGGAGGAAGAAGCTGAGAAAGAAACACAGGTAGCAGAAGGTGTAGAATTTTCTTTCAAGAACTGATACACCGTAATCCCAACACATTCCTAGAAGAATGTCAAAGGGTTATTTTTCTCCAGGTGAACATTATCTGCCTTACTAGTTTAAAGACTACTTTTTCCCCACAAAGCAGGGAGTTCTTTATTTCCAAGGATTAATGAGATGCCTTGTGGCATTGTTCAATTTCTAAAAAATCTTAGATTAAAACGGCTTTCCTGTTTTTCTGTATCAGAATCTCCTAGAAGCTTTGGACATGTTTCCTCTCTGTCCAGGTAAATATCTGAAAACCCTTTATTTCACTGGACTCCATGTTCAAGTAATTTTCAAAAAATCCTCAGAAAGCCCTGACAAGCATGTGTCATTTGGAGTTACTAAACATCAAAACCTGCTGATTCTGTGGTGTTTGTCTTGGCTTTATTCAGCTTCTTTCCCCCACCCCCACCCCCGCCCCTTACACCTCACATCATTTCCCCCCAAGCAGTTTAGTTCTAAATACTTCTTTTACCTTTGTTTCAACCCATGTTCCCTTGTGAAGGGGCCCTATTTGACCACGGAATCAACACAGTTTGGGTCAACATTTCATCCCTAGGACCCCGCATGTGCCCCAGCATGGCCACTTGGCAGTGAGACTGGAGGTGAGGTCAAGTCATTCTGCCCACAGCTGAGGTTTCTCCCCCAGGGCTCCCTATGGCTGTTACCCAAGGAGGGAGAAATCCTGTAGGAGCTGCGTATTGCCTTCCACTACTTTTACAGTGGAAGCCAAAGGTAAGAATGGATAGGACATCCTGGAAGCATCTCTTTGCTGTTTTCAAGAAATGCCCATTTGAGCAAGTTTCTTGTGGTTTGAAAGTCATGTTCTGCCCAAGCTCACTAATTTCTTGACAATACAGAGCAGTGGTTTATTTTCAACTTAAGGTAGGCAGGCATTCTTAAGTCCATGGTGGGGAGAGGTACTTTTGTTGAAAGGAGATGAGAGCAGGTCACTGGGAGACAAGCTGCTCCTTCTCTCACTTCTATGGTCAATTCACTTGAAATGAGATTAAGGATGATTTTCAAGGTTCAGTTGTCTCCAAACAGGCAGAAAAACTATAATACTGGCATTCTTTAGCTATTTCGACTTCAAATTTATTTTATTACATCACTTCTCTCCTTCTGCGCTAGTTGGCTTCTGTAATTATGTTTACACATAGAAGTAAAAATACAACCTCCAGTGTCTGAGAACTGCTTGCACACACTTGTGTGAAAAGCAGAATGTCCACCAGACTCTGGAAGTCAGGAGTTATTCATCTATTTATTCATTCAACAAGAAATTTTTGAGAGTCTACCATGTACTCAATGAATAAAACAAACAGCCTTGACTCCTGCCCTTGTAGTTTTTAGTCAATTGGGTATATCATGAATTACCCAAAAAAGGCCTTCTTTCTCATTTATCTTTTCAGTGTTCATCTAACATTTGTTCTCATGAACTCCATTTCTAAATTTGTAAAAAAAAAAAAAAAAAAGGAAATATGAAGATGGGTTCAGAGACACTATTAAAGAACTTGGAGTAGATAATGTAGAAGCTCTGGTGAGTGATGCTGAAAATAATGCCTTACATCTATCACTGCCAAACCCACCTGGCCCTCCCCCACAACCTTATGAGATCACAGGGCAGTTATTATAATTCCCATGTTACAGAGTAGCAAACTGAGGCTCAGAGAGCTTAAACAACTTGCCCCAGGTCTCACAGCTAAAATAGCAGAATGAAGATCCCCAAATCTTGATACACCATTTCTTCCATCTCACCAGGCTAAAATAATGAGAAAAAAACAAACAAATAAGATTTTGAAAAATATATTGGGAGAATCATGAGAAGATGGCATCAGACTAGGCAGGCAGGGCTCAACTCTCTAACAAAAACAATGGAGAAAGAGCCAAAACTTGACCGAAGGACCTGCTTTGGGGGTCAGCAGGCCAGGACAGTGCTATACAACTCCCAGGAGGATGAGGGACAGAGAGACAAAGAACCCAAAACAATAAACATAAGTTACCAAACTCTGGTGGCAGGTGGGAGGGGCTTCCCTTCCCTACCCTCAAAATATTAAGCTAGGGTAAAACCCCTGACTCACTGCAGCTGACTGAGAGGGGAACAGACATCTTCCTCCCTGTCAGCTGGTACAAGGGGAAAGGAAGGGGGAGTCAGGGGGCTTTTCTTCAGTGAATTCAGCCAGAAGAGCCCACTTTGACTCTTAGCTGTGGCCAGACCAAACAACAGGAATGCAGAGCTTGAAAGAAACACCTTGGTGGAAAGGTGTAATGATGAGTGCCATCTGCTGGCCAGTCTGGAAATTGCATGGACAAAAACGGCTTTGGGTTCTCTCTGCACCCTAATTCCTGGGAGAATATCTTCACACCTTTAGTGTGTCCCTAGCCCAATATTGATAACTTAAGATGGGCAATTTTAAAGACTTAGAATAACTCGAACCAAAAATCAAAGAAGAACTGTGAAGAAAAAAAAAAACAATAGGCAAGTGAGAGAAATTGGCCATCAGAATAAATTCACCAACATATTCAGATGCCTAGACATCAGCATAAAATTACAAACCATACCAGGAATCAGGAAGAGATGGCACAGACAAAGGAACAGACCAAATATCCTGAAGAAATACAGGATTTAAGACAATCAAAGATAATCCCACAACTCTCCTAAATCATTTCAAAGAACTGAAAGAAGATATGACTAAAGAGATAAAAGATATTAAGAAGAAACTGGGTGAGCATAAAGACCAATTTGAAAACCTGCAAAGAAAAGTAACAGACCTTATGGGAATGAAAGACATGATGGATGAGATTAAAAATATTTTAGAGGCACATCAGAGCAGATTTGAATTGCTCAAAGAAAGAATTAGTGATTTCAAAGACAGAACATCTGAACTGGAAAAGACAGGAGAACACAAAGAGAAGAGAATGGAGAAAATGGAATAGGTTCTCAGGGAACTGAATGACAATGCGAAACACACAAACATAGCATTATTGGTGTCCCAGAAGAAAAAAGAATGGAAAAGAGGCAGAAAGTATATTTGAGGAAATAATGACTGAAAACTTCCTAACCCTTATGGAAGACATAAATATCACTATCCAAGAAGGACAATGCACCCCAAAGAGAATAAATTCAAATAGACCAAACCTGACATACCTACTATTCAGAATGACAAATATTGGAGATAAAGAGAGAATTTCTGAAAGCAGCAAGAGAAAAGCAAAGCACTACATACAAGGGAACTTCAATAAGATTAAGTGCCGAGCTCTGATTAGAAACCGTGGAGGAGAGAAGAAAATAGTGTGATGTATTTAATGTACTGAAAGAGAAAAATTGCCAGCCAAGGATTCTGTATCCAGCAAAACTGTCCTTCAAAAATGAAGGGGAGTTCAAAGTCTTCACAGACAAACAAAAACTGATAGAATATGTTACCAAAAGACCAGAATTACAAGAGAAACTAAAGGGAGTGCTGCAGCCTGAAAAGAAAAAAACCAAGGACGAGAGACTTGGAGAAGAGTGTAGAAATGAAGATTATTAGGAAGGGTAAATTAAAGGGTAAAAATATAGACAATAGTATGCTATGGCAACAGAAAGCCAAAGGACAAAATGGATGAAGTAAGTAATGCCTTTACAGTAATAACATTGAATGTAAATAGCTTGAACTCCGCAATCAAAAGACATAGACTGATAGAATGGATAAAAAAATATAAGCCATCTAAATGCTGTCTACAAGAGACTCATGTCAGACATAAGGACACAATCAAGTTAAAAGTGAAAGGTTGGAAAAAGATATTCCATGCAAATAGTACCCAAAAATGAGCTGGAGTAGCGATACTAATATCAGGCAAAATAGTTTTTAAATGCAAAACTCTTATAAGGGATGAAGAAAGTCATTATATATTTTTAAAAGGGGCAATTCACCAAGAAGAAATAACTATACTAAATATTTATGCACCTAACCTGAGTGCCCCAAGATACATGAGACACACTCTGGCAAAGCTGAAGAGAGAAATAGATGTCTCTACAATAATAGTTGGAGACTTCAATGCACCACTCTTAGTATTGGATAGAACATGTGGGCAGATGGTAAATAAAGAAACAGAGGGCCTGAATAATATGATAAATGAACTAGACCTAATAGACATCAATAGAGCACTGTGCCCCAAAACAGCAGGATATACAATCTTTTCAAGTGCTCATGGACGGTTCTCCAAGATAGACCATATGTTGGGTCACAAGACAAGTCTCAATAAATTTAAGAAATGAAATTATACAAAACACTTTCTCTGATCATAATGAAGATGGAAACAAATAACAGATGGAAAAAGGAAAAATTCATAAATATATGGAGATTAAACAACACACTCTTAAATAATCAGTGGGTCAAAGAAGGGATTGCAATATAATTCATCAAATATTTTGAGACTAATGAAAATGAGAATACAATATATCAAACCCTTTGGGACACTGCAAAGGCAATGCTGTGAGGGAAATTTATAGCCCTAAATGCTTACATTAAAAAGGAAGATAGAGCTAAAATTGAAGATCTAACTGCACACTTGGAGGAACTAGAAAAAGAACTGCAAATTAATCTCAAACCAAGTTGAAGGAAAAAACAATAGAGAATTAATGAAACCAAAAGCTGGTTCTTTGAGAAGATCAACAAAATTGACAAACCCTTAGCTAGACTGACAAAGAAAAAAAGAGAGAAGATGCAAATAAATAAAATCAGGAATGAGAGGGGGGACATTACCATTGACTCCGCAGAAATAATAGAGATCATGAGGATACCATGAACAACTATATGCCTAAAAACTAGACAATGTAGACAAGATGGACAAATTCTTTGAAACACACAAACCACTTACACTGAACCTAGAGGAAAAAAAGACTTCGACAAACCAACCACAAGTGAAGATATTGAAACAGTCATCAAAACATTCCGAAGATGAAAAGCCCAGGACCAGATGGCTTCACAGGTAAATTCTACCAATCATTCAAAGATGATCTAATACCAATCTTGCTCAAGCTCTTCCAAAAAATTGAACAGGAAAGAATGCTACCATATTCATTCAATGAAGCCAACATCACCCTAATAGCAAAACCAAATAGACACTATGAAAAAAAGAAAATTACAGACCAATATCACTAATGAATATAGATGCAAAAATCTTCAAAAAGATTTGCAGATGAAATCCAAAAGCACGTTAAAATAATTATACACCATGATCAAATGGGTTTTATCCCAGGCATGCAAGGGAGGTACAACACAAGAAAATCAATTAGTGTAATAAACCACATTGATAAATTGAAAAAGAAAAATCACATGATCCTCTCAATTGATGCATTTGACAAAATACAGTTATATAAACACTCCAAAGATAGGAATAGAAGGAAGCTTTCTCAATGTGGTCAAGTACATATATGAAAAACCTACAGCTAGCATTGCACTCAATGGTGAAAGCTTTCCTGCTGAGATCAGGAGCAAGATAAGGATGGAGACTTTCACCATTATTATTCAATATTGTGCTAGAAGTTCTAGCTAGAGCAATTAGGCTAGATAAAGAAATAAAAGACCCAAAAGGAAAGGAAGAAGTAAATTTTACTTTCACTATTCACTGATGATATGATCCTATATTTAGAAATTCCTGAAAAATCCACCACAAAGCTACTAGAATTAATAGACGAGTTCAGCAAAGTGGCAGGATACAAGATTAATATGCAAAAATTAATAGCGTTTCTACACACTACTGATGTGCAATCTGAGGAGGAAATTTTTTTAAGTTCCATTTATAATAGCAACTAAAACAATCAAATATTTAGTAATAATCTTAACCATGAAATAAAGGACTTGTATTCAGAAAACTACACATCATTGCTAAAAGAAACTGAACAAGACTTAAGTAAATGGAAGGACAGTCTCTGTTGATGGATTGGAAGACTAAATATTGTCAAGATGTCAATTCTACCCAAAGTGATTTACAGATTCAACACAATCCCAATAGCCTTTTTTGCTGAAATGGAAAAGCCAAAAATCAAATTTATTTGGAAGGGTATGGGACCCCGAATAGCCAAACATGTCTTAAAAAAGAACAAAGTTGGAGGACTCTCACCTCCTGGCTTTAAGGCATATTACTTATACAGTGGTAAAAAGCAGCACATGGTAGTGGCATAAAGACAGACGGATTGAACAATGGAACCGAATCAAGAACTCAGAAATAGATCCTCACATCTACAGTCAAGTGATTTTTTACAAGGTTGTTAAGCCCACTCACGTGGGCCAGAATAGTCTTTTCAACAATTGGTGCTGGGAGAACTGGATAGCCATATCCAAAAGAAAGAAAGAGGACCCCTATCTCACACCTTATACAAAAATTAACTCAAAATGGATCAGGGACCTAAATATTAAAGTGACAACCATAAAACTCCTAGAAGAAAATGTAGGAAACATCTTCAAGATCTTGTGGTAGGTGGCAGTTTCTAAATTTCTTACACCCAAAGTATATGCAACAAAAGAAAACATAGGTAAATGAGACCTCCTAAAAATTAAACACTTTTGCACCTCAAAGGACTTTATCAAAAGGGTGAAAAGGCAGCCGACTCAACAGGAGAAAATATTTGGCAATCACATATCTGATAATGGTTTAATATCGATGATATATAAAGAGATCATACAACTCAACAATAAAAAGACAAACTACCAGATTAAAAAATTGGCTAAAGACTTGAAAAGACAATTGACCAAAGAAGAAATACAAATGGCAAGGAAACACATGAAAAAATGTTCAACATCACTAGTGATTAGGGAAATGCAAGTCAAAACTACAAAGTCAGGAAGCTATAAATGTTGGAGAGGATATGGAGAGATAGGAAAGCTTATTCATGGTTGGTGGGAATGTAGAATGGTACAGCCACCATGGAGGACTGTTTGGCAGTTCGTAAGGAAGTTGTATTTAGACTTGCCATGTGACCCAGCAATACCATTGCTAGGTATATACCCAGAAGAACTGAGAGCAGTGACATGAATAGACAACAGCACATCAATGTTCATAGCAGCTTTATTCACAATAGCCAAAAGTTGGAAACAACCCAGGTATCCATTAACTGATGAATGGATTACAAATTGTGGTGTATACACATGGTGGAATATTATACAGCTGTAAAAAATGAAGACTTGAAGCATATGACAACATGGATGAACCTATGTTGAATGAAGCAAGCCAGACACAAAAGGACAAATATTGTATGATTGTGCTATTACAAACTAAATATATTCTGTAAACTCAGGGAATTAATAATTAGAATATAGGTCACCAGAAAAATTGAAGGAGGGTAGAGAATGGAAAGCTGATGGTTAATCTGTGCAGAATTGGTTAAAAGGTTGTTTGTAGATCTTTGTAAATGAATAGAAATGGTGATAGCACATCATGGTGTTTGTGACTAGCAGAGCTATTATATGGGTAAGACAGTGGTTGAAAGGGAAAGTCAAAGGACATTTATATTACTAAAAGGAAAGCTAAAAAATGTTACAAGGGACTATATAACATAGTGAAACCTCATATAAAATACTATTATGTGTGACATTGCATATATAAGACTTTTTACAAAATATAAATACAAATAAACTAGAGAGAAGGAAACAGAATAAAAGCTATGTACAGTAGGGGAAGCATAAAGAGATTGAGAAGTGATGAGTTTCGTTTGGTTGGTTTTTGTTGTTTATTATTATTATTATTACTGGAGTATTGAAAATGCTCTAAAAATGATTGAAGTGATGAATGCACAACTCTGATTTTACTGAATACCACTGACTGTACACTTTGGATGAATTTATGCTTTATTACTACATATCAATAAAATATGTAGTAATATATATATTGGCATGTATTAAGAGAAACAATTAGCTATGAAACTATTTTGATGACTGGATAGAAATTACTCTAATGAATATTAGTAATAATAATTAGAATGCTATCAAAACTCACCTAATCAATCCAAAAATTCCAATAATACGTCCTGAGGGCTTCCTATGTGAAAGATGCTCAGTGATGGAGGATACAATGACAAGTCACACACCACGGTGCCAGTCTTCATAGATTCTAAGTCTCCTGAAGTTCCCCTTTTGCAGCCTGCACATTACCTTGCCCAGCATATGCACACAATACTTATTTGTTGGTTGAGTGATTATTGCAGTCCTTTGTGTCACTGAAGTCATGAAAGTATTAAAGAGGAAGAAGGCAAAAGAATAGCTTGGCTACAGTCATGTCTCAGAAACATCTCTAACTTCAGAGTCCTCCCTTTCCCCTCTTCAGCTCTGGAACAAGGACTCTGTGGGATCCTAAAAGCTTATTTACTAGATGGAAAAAGTCAAACCAGGAGAAAGCAGGGGCAAAAAGAACGATTATTAGTCAATCCCTTTTTAAGATAAAATGATCAGTGAGGTCTTCAAGGCTCAAATCATAAAACTTGTTCAGTCTGTAATACTTTTGTGTAATACACATAAAAGCCAATATGAAATAGTGATATTCCTTCAAATCCTGGCTGGGCCACTCCTCAGCTAAGGGACCTTTTTTGACTCACCTTCTTCATTAGGCAAATGGGGATGATGAGGATATTGTGAGGATTAAATATTCCATTATGTGTAAAAGCCTTAAAATAATGCCTTGCACATAATAGCTAAATAAATATTATCTAGAGATAGAGACATGATGTACAAAAAGGAGATTTGCGAGACAACACACTTAGAACTGTGAAAAGTGTAAAAATAAGATAAAGTTAATGATTCCTACAAAACCAGGGCTGTCCTTGTCTGACCTTGGCCAGTGGAAGACGTGGTGGCGCCTATAGGACCCATCTGTCCTTAAGATAGAAGCAGCCTTGCAGAAGGTAGTACAGTTTAAAAAAAAAAAAAGCCATTAAAGGAAGGAATGGCCACAGCACCTACCATTAAATGGCAACTCTAAACATTTGGAAATGTTTAATGAGCTTTTGGTTGAAGCTCTTCCTAATGATGTCCTCAAAGACTATTGGGAGCTGATTGCCTCTATCATTAGAGATGACAAAAGTAAGAATAGCCCTGAATTTAAACATGAGCGTTAAAAACAAACAAAAATCAGTGTTCATTCGCATTAAAAACATAAGCTCTAAGGATGCTATAATGATATGCAGCAGAAACTAGAATATGCACAGGATGAAAGTGCTGGTAAAATTTAGTAATCATTTTGCCAAGCTCTTAATGATGAAAACTAGGAAACTGAGGCCAAAGGGGCTCGGGGGGAAATCACAGCCAATCCAAGACTAAAGTCCCAGCTCTTCTGACTCCCTGCTCTGAATACAGCAGTGCTTTCACTGCACCACACAGGCTGTCATGGGGAACAAAACTGGGAATAATAATAATAATAATGAGAGCTAACATTTATTAGTCATTTTAATGAGGCAGACACTTTTCTAAGCATTTTATTAAAATAGAGAAAATTAAGTGTAAATAAGAGGAGGACAATGAGTGTGTATATAGGGAAAAAAAACAAAAAAAAACAAAAACCTCCTCTTTTAACGGATAGTCCTAGTCTACCCCAGGTTGGCCCTGCTTTTAAAGCCAGCCTTTACTTCCTAGCTTCTAGTCCCTCAGTGCACAAAACTGTACCCCCATATGCTATAAAATTCTCCTCATTCTCTTTCCACCAGAACTCACTGTGCTGTGTTCTAATGATCCCAAACCTTACGAGGAATTATCGTAAGGCGTAGGAATGAGCTAAGTACAAGTATGCTGTCATATATCACCTCCTCCCTGGGCGGATGCATTCAGCAGGGCTTTCCTTTCCTCTATGCAAAAGAATAGCTAATATAGTCATTTGGGGCAGACCCACAGACCTTCTAACCTGAGGACTTTTAAAACCCCAATATATTTTTATCATCTCTGCTTAGGTGGGCTAGTACTACTTTCTAGCCCACATTCACAAATTCTTGTGGTGGTTATAGGAAAATGGTTATAAACCATGGTGATAAGAACACAACCATCAGCCATCAGAATCAGGAAAAAGAGTGACAAAGAATCTAAAAGTGCCTTGACTGGCAGCGCAGTCAGAAGTGCATTAGAGAACCACAGAGATGGAAAGTTTCACCCAAGGTCAGGCGTCACCTTTCCCAGAGTAAGCAGGCCAGGCCCCTGGTGGATGAGGGAGCATTTTTTGAGTGGAAGGCTTTCATTATGCAGTGCAGAGTAATTCAGCATGCTCAGTTTTGAGAAATCTACAGACCACTTTTAGGGAAAAAAGTATACTGCCCCAACCCCAATTTTGACTTAAATGTTTTTGTTATAACAATACTTAAGTATGCACAAATATAAATCTAAGCATAAAGCCCCCATAGTTTTAACTCCTCTAAAACCATCAATCCCCAACTGAATTTTCTAACCAAATACAAACAAAATTATAAAATCAATTCAAATGCATATTGATTTAATATTCAGGTGATGATGTTTTACTAAAAGTAACCCTCCCTTCCCAGCATGCCTCAGATGCTGACAACAGTAATGCAGGTATGCTGGAGTTCAGAATGCTCCTGTCAATCTCGATCCCCACCCCACCACCAGCCCTGCACTGCAAGACTCTCTTTTCTTCATTCACAGC
>JAQZBX010007132.1:14141-35127 GCA_029593785.1 Cabassous unicinctus
TTTTTTTTTACTTTATTTTTAAAGAAGTTTTAGATTAGAGAAAATTTAAATTGAAAATATACAGGATTCCCATATACCCCATCCCCTCGTCACATTTCCCCCTATTAATAATACCTTTCATTAGTATGGTACATTTGTTACTACTGATGGACAAATATTGAAGCATTGCTACTAGCCATGGTCTATAGTTTACATTATGATTTACACTTTCCACCATACAATTTTATAGGTTTTGACAAAATGTATAATGGTCAGTATCTGTCATTGAAATATCATGCAGAATGATTCTGATGCCCTAAAAATGCCCTATGTTCCACCTATTTTCCCTCCCCTCTCCTTTGAACCTCTGGTAACCGCTATCCTTATATCAATGTTACAAGTTCTTCTGTTAGTACAATAATAATAAGTCTACTTTGGTCCATGGTTGCATTCTCTACTTATGGTTTGTTCATTCCTCAATCTTGAGGATTTGGGAATGATGATAGCCACTCTGTTTCAGATTGAAACGGGCCTTAGATATTATGGGGCAGGTAGAATGAAATGTTTTGCCTGCAGTTGTAGATACTTTTTGCTTTTTGGGATGGGGGCTGTCCATCACCATCATTTTGTTAGTTGTCCTGAGTAAGTCCAATGAACTGGAGAGTAGGTGTTGGCTGCAACTCTGCTGAGATTCAGGGCATATGCACAGACTAAAGAATTAAGTCTCTGAGACATATATTTAGCAGGTATAGTGCTAATTATAGGTTCAAATAAAAGGGGTAGAAGACACACGTGTAGGGAAATTATAAATGAGTCTAATCTGTTACACTGGGGAAATAGGTTATCATATATTCCAAGGTAAGTTCCACTGACTGGGTGCTGATTTCATGGGGTTGTGTGCCTTGCCTATAGTGTCAGGATATCTCTGGAACCCTTGGGAGCACCCCTGATTGAGGCACTGTTTACTGTGGCAGTCAGTGAGATCCTCCTGAGACTGCATAAGCATAACCTCTGGAATGACCTTCCAACTAACTTTGAAATTTCTTAACCATAAAAACTTATTTGTATTTAATATTTCCCCCTTCTGGTCAAGGTCTTTTTCCAAATGCATTGCTAGTTGGCACTTGGTAATAATCCCTTGGTGCCAGGGAGGCTCATGCCCAGGAATTATGTCCTATGCTGGGGAGAAGATAGGCTGAGATTGGCTTAGACAGAGGCCACATTTGAGTGACAAGGAGGTTTTCAGGTGGTAACTCTTAAGCAATAGATAGTATTAGGCTAAGTTTCAATTTTACAAGAATAAGGTTCATAAGTACAAGAATTAATATCAAGGGCTTGGCATATTGGTCTGTTTTCTTTTATTAGGCACTGCCTATGTACTCTAGAGATTCTGGACACTCTATAAAGAGACCACTGGTGAGTCCTGACTCCATCACATGTAAGACCTTAAGCAAGTTACCCAATCTACCTGAGCCTCAGTCTCCTCATCTAAATAAAGTAGAGTTAAACATAGAATCTAACTCAGGGTTTGGTGGAGGACTATGCGTGATAGCATATGAGAAATTCTGAGCCCAGTGCCTGGTGCTTAATAGATGCTCAAAAAATGCCCACGATTTTCTTGTTCAGTTGCTTTATATCTAGCTTCCAAAAAAAGAGGAAAGGATATACTGCCTTACAAAAACAGAGGCATTTCAAAATAATTTGAGTCTGAGAGAGAAGCCTTTCATGTCTGCCTGCGGGAAGTGCAGACACTGCTATCAAACACATTTGGTGCTTTGTAATATAATAAGAGATGATAGATCATAATCTGAAAAGAAGTGGTCTACTCACAAATACACAAAGTGGAAGTGGACATACATATCTTGCAGAATTACTTATTTTTATAGTTAACAATTGTGTGAGGATAAGGCCTTCAAGACATTTGAAGGTGCTGAAATCTTCAATCTTGAGCTTCGGAATTATCTGGAAAGGATATAATGGTCAATCCAGTATACCAATGACTGAGTGGCGAGTGCATGCAAGCCATTGTAGGAGTATAACAGGGTACACAAAGATGAACGTGTAGGATGCAGTCTTCACCCTCCAGGCATTTACCATCCACTGAGAGGCATATGAAAACAAGTGAGTTTACAGTCTCCTGGACTCTAATTCCACTAAAGATAGAAACTATGTCCTCCTGGCATTTATGTCCTCATTAGCACAGAAGCTGGCACATGGTAGGGATAAGCACAGGCAAAAGTGAAGAAAAAGAGGGAGGGAGGGAGGGAGGAAGGAGTGTTGGGATATATAGGTTAGAATATGTCTATCCCATAAATAAGGGTTCAGCAAAGGGTGATGGCTCTTTGAGGGCTCAGGGACTGAGGAAATATGGAAGAAACAGAACTAGAAGGAGGACTAGGATTCCAAGAAACAAAGATGGGTGAATATTAAATTATAATTTTACACAGTTGCAACATGTTCTACATTGGTACACATTAGTAAATCAGTTCTCATTAGATTTTATTGTATCTAGCATTTCTATAACACTCTATATCTGTAAATCATGTGCACTTGCTTCTTAGTTTGCTATTTATTATAAGGACCTTTGATTTCTTTATAAACAACTTGATAGTCCACTATTTATTAGAATAGGAAGATGAAGAAATTTTATCTGGTCTCTGGCAGCCTTGTCTCAATGATTACTATTGGTCTCCTGGGGTTCTCTAATAAGTAGCCATAAAAAGTCAATTTGCAATTAAGAAAAGAAATGTGTGTATTTGGCAGCATTTATATTGACATGATTGACAACAGATATGACTGACAGAAACCTTATAACGCAACAGGAATAACCACCTCATGGCATTATCATATTGTCTTAAAAATAAATGATTACAAATCCTAGGATGAGAAAAAAGATATAGGAATGGTTTGTTTAAGCAATGATTAGTATAGCATAAAAGCTGCATATGAATATCTCAATAGCAGAAACCGAAAAGAAAGAATACACATAATTTTATTGCCCCTATGAAAAAAATCACTGAAAAGGACTGGGTATCAAAAAGGTAATAATTATACCTGACTAAAACATTTGTAAAAAGAAACCATTATCTTAGAGACACTTTCTCACCAAACTAGATAACAAAACCACTTAGACTAGATGCTTGCCAACTGGCTTCAAATAACTACTAGGTTCTATTTCTTTTTCTTTCTTTCTTTCTTTTTTTAATATTAAATAAGTCATTTAAGGACAAACATGGTATAATCTCACTTAGATGAGACATCTAGAAAGATCAAATTCTCAGAGACAGAAAGTAGATTAGAGGGAAGCGGGTGTGGCTCAATGGATAGAGCTCTCGTTTACCATATGGGAGGCCCCGGGTTCGCTTCCCGGGGCCTCCTTGTGAGGGCAGGCTGGCCCACGCGGTGCAGTGGGCTGATGCAGCAAGACCTCACAGGAAGGGGGAGATAAGCAGACACAGAAGAAGCACACAGCGAATGGACACAGCAAACACAAGCAGCAAGGGGGGGATAAATAAATAAATAAATAAATCTTTTTTAAAAAAAGAAAGTAGATTAGAGGTTAGGGAAAGGTTAGGGTGAGCAGTATAGAGTTTAGAGGAAGGGAGAGTTTTTCTTGGTAGGTATAGAGTGTTTACTAAAAAAATACATAAAGAGTAAAGAAAAAATTTACCTTCAGCTATGTGTTTATATGCTACCATGTAAAAATCACTCTATCTTTATGGAGGAGGAATAATATCTCTATCTCCATCTATTTATTTTTTCCATTCTTTTGGGGGAAGGAAGCATTAGTTTAACTTTTCAAAGCCACGGATCACTGAGATGAGGGTGTCTGAGAAGAGAAAAAGAGACAGAGCTAAAGGGAAAATCCCTGGACAAGGGCAGAGTGAGGATTCTGCTGCAATCTGGGATTTATTCTCTGGAACTGGAATGGTCCAAAGAGAGCTTCTAGTCAATAGAGAGAGATGGAGAGGGGGTGATTGCTGTCCTGATCAGTTGGAAAATCTCCCACATATACTGCAAAGAGCCAGGACCACCAGTTATGGAAAGTTCTCTAACTTTAATTATCCTTTGGATTTTCTTTCCTGTAAGGTATGCCCTTGAAATTCATACTGTCATAAAAATACCTGGGATTGATTTTCATGAATATCCATTAACATATTTCTAATTTTGTTCAGATAAAATAACCTTCTCATAGTATCACACCTTCACTTGAATTGTAAGACAATGGCCAGATGTAGTTTTAAGGACCTCATCATGCTTGGACTAAGAGGAAGAGGTTAAATGAAGGGTGGAAAGAGACTGAAAAGAAGGAAGTTTGACAAAGGTTGGTCCACATCACCCAAGACAAAAGCCTTTGTGATAAGGATAGTTCTACTTAAATGTGAAATGCAAAAAAGCTATTTTAAGGAATAGAATTAAAAGCCCAACAAAGAGTCACCCCATTTGGAATACTCCACATTTGAAGATGCTAAGGGCCATTCCATGAATCATACAAGGACACTCCCTACAGCGCACGCCAGTGTGGCTTCCTGGGAGCTGTCGACATTAATGAAAAGAAGCAAGAAGGAGCAGAGAGCCACGGGGGCAAACCCGGGCATCTGGGTTTCCTCACTGGGCCGCTGTGGACTGTCCCATGTTCCTTGTAAGCTATCAGTGATTCCATTAGTACATAATTGAGCCCATCGAGAGCCAGCCTAAATTTCTTAATAGCCCCAGTTTCCCATTTAATGGTCTGAGGAGTTGTCACGTAGCTTGAAGGAAAACACACGCATGTTTGAATCAAAGTGATTAGGATCTAGGGAAGCCTTGGGGACTTTTTTTATCATTCCATCTCACCTACTCCTGGCATCAACCTTCCCAAAACAATCTGCACAGATGTGTGTGTGTGTGTGTGTGTGTGTGTGTGTGTGTGTGTGTGTGTGTTGGGGAGGGGGTGTCCGTCATTCCAGAACATCACCGAACCTCTCAGGGTGGTTGCAAACCAGAATGAGGAAGAAAATTTCTCCGCACCCCATGATATCCCAGGAGTCTGAAACCAAACCAGCGTCCAGGGTGCAAGTCAAAACTTCTCAAGGGGGTTGTTCTTGAAATGTGGTATCTAGACACAATGTCAAAGGTAAGCTTTTGAAAAGCTGACAGAACAAATATTTCAATTTAGAGCTTTATCTAAATGTCACCTTGTCAAATGTTGAGGTTTAATGCTGGAAAACAGCTATGTGTGGAATTGAAATTACCAAAAGACAGAGAAATAAGAAACTACAGAACAACAAATAAACCAAGTTGTAATAAGCCAGTTGCTGACTATCTCCCCTGACCAAGATTTAAACTTTTTACAAATGGCTGTTTGTACATCATAAAAGATCAAATGAATATATTAATATCCACAGAGAGAAAAAAAAGTTAACATGTTCATGAATTAGTACTTTGCCTTCACTTGTCAAGATGAAGAGATTTTGCTCATGTTTCTAGCCCTCTTGAACAAATAAAATTTTGTTTGAAATACCATTAATCAATCTGAACTCACCACACTATTTCAGAATTCATGTGCTGATATCTGTAAGCAAATAAATAATTTCTTACTTGACAAATTGTTAAACCTCACAAGAGAAATATAGAGGGGACTCTGATTGGTCATTGGGTACACTCTTTTACAAGGCCTTTAGCTTTAATAGATACAGAAATCAAAATTAAAAGTAAATTTAATTAATTTGGCCTTTCAGAAAATTCTATGAAGGAAAAAAATTCAAATTGGCTATTTACAATAAATTGGTCAATATAACCAAAATACTTGATCTGGTAGTCTAACAGAGAATGTAGAAACTTCTTTTGACAGAGAATTTTTGATTAGTCATCAAATTACAATCCTAGAATACTGATCATCTAAGTGATTTTTAAGAAGTTTCCAGCTGATTCTCTTAGGTCTTTCTTCAAAAGAGTTTACTCAGCATCATACCTCATTTATGGAAAGCTGAAAAAAGCCATACCTGCCTGAAGCTAGCCCGAAAGGTCCTGCTGACAGTGGGAGGGGAGCCAGTCACAGCCAACTAAAGCCACAAGGGAACTAATGTAAATAAGCACCCACACTTGCTGTTAATGTTTTCCAGGCTTTGAAAACTCCCCTTCGCTGACCCAAGAGGCCAGTGGAAGGCAACGGAAGCAGTGCTCACTTAAGCAGAGGTTGCCTTTTTCTACTTCGCTTGAGTCGACGTGAGTTGCTCAACAGGCTGCAGGAGCACCTGCCACGCATCAGCCAGGCCCCATAGCAGAAGCCCAGAAACACTCACACCTGTGCGAGGACCGGATCCCCGCCCACGCCTCTTCAACTCCCAAAAGAAAGGCCTATTAGGCACAAGTATTTCCAGGGTGGGGTTTTCCCCAAAAAGCACTAATACGAGGCAGCCCTTCCCTTCACCAAAAGGAGTGCTTCTAAGCAGGGTAGAGGGGAGACCTTGCTCTCGAGCATTGCTTGTGGGAATGTTAGTTAGCACAACCTACTGGAAAAGCAATTAAGAGCAGTGCGGATACTTAGATAAAGCCTTAAGAAGGTCCATTCCTTTAAGCCAATATTTCCACTTCTAGAAATCTACCCTGAGAAAATTATCCAAAACATGGAAAAAGATTTCTGTTCAAAGAAGTTCGTGACAGCATTATTTATGTTCTTTTGAAAAATTGGGAACCATCTAAATGTCCAAGAATAGGGGAGAGGGTAAACGAATTATGGTAAAAATTATACACAGGAATACTATGCAGCTACTAAAATTAATGTTCACAAAGACTGTTTATCTTACATGAAGAGTTATTTAAAATGTTCAATGATTGCACAGGAGGCAAAATTCTATACACAGTAAGATCCAAACTCTATAAAAAATATGCATATAGAAAAACACTGAAAGGAAATATACCAAAATGTCAAAAGTAATTATCATGTGCTGGTGGGGTGATGGTTAGGCTAATGTGTCAACTTGGCCAGATAATGGTACCCAGTTGTTGGGTCAAGCAAGCACTGGGCTAACTGTAATACAAGGGCATTTCATGGACTTTAATCATCAGTGAGTTGATTGCATAGATGGCTGATTACATCTACAATCAACTGAGGAGAATGCCAACAGCAATGAGTGATGTCTCATCCAATCAGTTTAAGGCCTTAAAAGGAGAGTGATTTCAGCATTCAGAGAGACAATCCCCATCTTTACTTAAGAGAGCCAGTATCTCCTGGGAAATTCAACGAGGCCCTTCAAAGGAGCCCCTGGTTTGCAGCCTGCCCTACAGAATCTGGACTTGTGCATCCCCATGGTCGCATGAGGCAATTTTATAAAATCTCATACTATTTACAGATATCTCCTATTGGTTCTGTTTTCCTAGAGAACCCTAACACAGGAGGTAATACCTGTAATTTTAATTTTCTTTTTTTATATACTTTTCTGTTTTTTTCAAAAATTTGATAGGAAGCACATATGTTCTGGAAAGATAAGCCATTAAAAAAAAATCAGGGCAGAAAGTCTGTAGTTTCCCTGCCGCATGGACAGACCTCAGCCAACTCTGAGAAATGTTTCTAGCCTTCTTGAGCAGACACCATGCCCTGTCTGTCACTCACCCTGACCCTGACAATGACTCCTTCTTGCACTCGGCAGGGTGCCTATCCCTTCCGTGACCTTGCCTTTGACTTAAGCCTTCTATGTTTATACTGAAACACCCCTCTGGAAGTTAGTTACCTCTTCTCTGCAAGCCACACTCTCCAGCCCTCTCCACCAGCAGCACCTGGTTCCAGGCCCCTCGCCTGGCCTGCTGCCCCATTCTTAGTATTGACAACAAACAAGTTACCCTTGAAAGAAACAGTCATCATAAAACAGCCTACGAAAGTACAGGGCAAGGAAAGACAGCTTTCTTAAAGCGGTAAACATATTATTAACACCACCATTAAAATAAACACACAGCTGCAGGACACCAGACCCAAGATTAAGTTATCTCTTGGGACGTCCCTACTGTCACAAGAATCCTTAACACCTGTGTGTAGAGTTCCATTTTTCAGTGCATGGTCACAAACCTCCTGGCGTTTCACCTTCACAACTCCATTAGGTGAGGAGAACAAGTATCCTTTTCCTAATTGCACAGATAAGAAGACTACAGCTAGTGCATATGGGAATCCCCTATATTTTTTATGTAACATTTATGTAACCTAAATATCTTTTTAAAAATAAAAACTTAATATAAATAAATAAATAAAACAAATACCATACAAAAAAAAAGAAGAAGGCTGCAGCTTAGAGATGGGTGCATGAGCCCGGAGCCTCGGGGTGAATAGTGATGATAATACCCACCCCGTGGAGTTGTTGTAAGGATCAGATGAGATAATGCAGGGGCAGCATTCAACAAATGCCAGCTCCTACGACTGCCAGGTCAATGGGAAGCTCAAGGTCACATAGCTGGGAAGTGACAGCGCCAGGAATGGAATCAGGCCTTTCCATGCCAAGGCCACACTTTCTGTACTTTCCTCCACTGCCAGGCCCAACACTGGGGGCCCAGGCATTAAAGTGAAGTGTAAAGCATGGATCAGGCCTTCAAGGAGCTTCTAATATTTTGTAGCAGGCATGTCTAAATCGCATGAAATAATAAAACACTTATTCCTACAAAGAAACTATGGCAACAGTAATAAAAAACGGCTTCGTAGTCCTAACAGTACATATACAATGCTTCTGTCCAGCAGCTATGGTTAAAATATCTTTTTATGCATGCCTTCGAAAGCTTAGGGACTCCATGCTTCATGCCTTGTTCAAAGTGAGTTGAGTATGGGGAGGATCAGATGTGAAAAAAAGTCCCCTTCCATCCCGACTTGAGAAAATATTTTGTGTGGGCAATCTAAACTGCAGGAAGTTGGAGCTATTTTTGGAAGCTTTTCTTTAACTTCCAGAGAGTGGCATTTACAGTCACACACTTTATTATTTTTTAAGGCATGGAAAATTAGCTTCAGTTGAGTTTAAGCCTGCTTCTATCTTAAAAAAAAAATTCCTCAGTTAGATTAATTAACTTAACCCACAGCATACGGGTTGTGACAGTTGGTAACAAAAGAGAAAAGACATGGTGAGCACTTCACAGGCAGAGGCAGAAAGCTCTTCATGAAGACAGACGTGCAAGCGTGAGCACAGGCACACCCAAGACAGGGTGTGATTCCGTGCCCTATGTATTCTGTGCCATAACAGTCGCACCCAGGATCATCCACCCCAGCAAAAGTGTTTCTTTACAGCCCCTGGGCCTATTTATAAAGCTAGAAAAAGAAGATTGAAAACTCTGTATTGTAGAATGTTGATGCTTCGTTGCTACCTAAGAGGGCATTTTATTATTTTATTGATGAATGCTTGAGAGAGTCACATTTTAAAAGGCACTTTACTGTGTTGTGTGTTTTCATATTCCCAAAACATATCCCTTTCTAGATGATAGATTGGTAACGCTCAACTAAGGGTGGCTCTTATCAAAACAATGACGTAGGAGAAGTTTGTCTTAAGAAACACTCCACCTTCCCTTTCTGTGGGTCTAGGATCCTGGGGGAGGAGTGGGAGCCCCACTTACCAAGCACTTTCAATGAGGCAGAATGTGTGCAGAGCCTGGTTTACATTATCTGTTCCAACCCTTGAGCCACCTTACAACATGTGTATTAATATCCTCAGTTCTGTGGATGAGTAAATCAAGTCACAAAGCATTTAAGTGATATGTCTAAAGTCAAGCAACTGATCAGTGACTATGGGTGATTCCTCCACTTCAGTGCCCATCCTGGGTTTCTCGCCCAGGGCGGGGCTCCCCCAATATCAGGCACCCCCACTAGGACCCACACTCTGGACTAGTTCATACCAAGCTCCAAAGGACATGCCACTGCTTGAGTTAATCCACTTAGAAGGATTCCTATTCTAAAGGAGACCTGGCAGGTACCACTTGAACCCAAACCAGTGGTTCTAGTAGAAAAACTAGAAGAAGCCGGTTTTCAGGGCGGCAGGTCTAGTCAACCTCCTCTCTCTTCAATATACAGATTTGGAATAGCGAACACCCAGAGAGGGGACATGGCTTTTCAAAGATCACTTAGCAAATCAGGTGCAGGGCACAGAAGCGAGCCAGGATTCCTGACTTTCAGTCCAGGGCTTCTATTTGGCATCAGCCACAAATGTTCAAACATAAGGTAAAAAATGCATTCCAGGGCTAAACAGGAATCATTTCCATGTTATTAATTCATATAGATGATCATGAGTGCAGGTTAGACTGCATGGGCTTGAGCCCTCCTGCAGTTCTCAGGAATAGCATGACCTAGACAAGTCACCTGCTCTTTGCCTTGGCTTTCTTGTCAATTATATGAGAGTAACAACAGTGTCTGCCCTTAAGGTTATTGTAAAGGTCAAAATAAGATCACTCTTGTAGAGTACTAAGTTCTTCATGCTCAGCACTTAGGAAGCACTCCATAAACAATCATTAGACATTACTATTATTATTATCACAATAATTATTAATATTATCAGTACCACTAGTTCAGAAAACTGACAATTAATAGTTCTGCTCCTGGGGTTGAAGGTAGAAACAACTTCCTGCAGTTCAAATAGTCTCCATCTTCTCAAAAGGCAGCAGTAGACAGTCTCAGGGAGGAAGGTGAGCAGACCAGGAGAAAGCACCAGGAAGGAGGAATCTACCTTTGAAAGTAAAAGTGCCTACTGAGCATTTTCACTTGGACATTCAGAGCAAAAAGTCCTCATCTTCCTCAAATCTGGTCTACTCCATACCCCAGTTAAAAGCATGGCCCTCCATCTACACAGCTGTTTCTCCTGCCACACAGCACCCACTTGTGCCCAAGGGCCACTGATTATCTCTCTGCAGTGGCTCTCCTGCAGATCTCTCCTCTCTCTCCCCCTTGCCACCAGCTTCAGGCATACCTCTTTTCTTTTTCTTGCCTGGACCACTCTAGTGTTCTAAAATCCGAGCTCATTCCTCTTTGAAACCCCATCTCCTCACCACCTTCAAAGTTATCTTTACAAAATACAAATTAGATGAAATAATTTCTCTTTTAAAGGCTGGATGGTAAATATATCTCAGCAAGGTATATTTGCAATTGTATATTTACAATTCAGGCTCACCGAAACCTCCTCAAACTCCCCTGCCACCCCCTCACTTGGGAACACCTAGATGTTCTTTGACATGCTCTTCCCTCCATGTGTGTAGGCTCTTTCTTTAACGTGGAACACCTAGTCCCTTCCCCAGAGACCTCCTACACCTATTGAGGTCCAGTTCAAATGTGAACTCCTTGGCAAGCCCTTCCAGATCCCCTCCACCCTCCCTTCCCTGGGCTCCTGCCAAACTTGTTTCTATCTCCATTAAACACTCACCACACTGAATCATTATCATTTATTTTCTTATCCTTCTTTTCTGCTAGACCGAGTTCCAGGAGGCAGAGGCCTCATTCATTTGGCTTCTGGTACATGGCCTGCACAGCACTCAGTAGGTGCTTAAAGAATAACAAGTAGTTGAATAAATTAGTAGAGAGTGGATGAGAAAATGAGACCTCATTGAATGTCAAAATTGGTCTAAATAAAGAGATTTGCAATATATATGCCTATCTGGAAATGATTATGTAAGTGGTTTTTAAAAGAGTGCAATGAGTACTTGCAAATGACAAAGCTCTCAAGTTCCCACTTATGCCTGTTAAAAATGTTCATCACTGGAGAGAGAGACATCATCCCAAATTTAATTGGGTTCTGCAGGACCTGCACACACAAGGCATTTTGAGCTCTCTCAGAATCCTGTAGATTTCCCTCACACAATTCTGTGGACTGGACCTGGATAGTAGATGCTCAATAAATGCTGATTTGATTTGCAGTGGATTCGAAAGCAAAGTACAACTCACATTTTAGACTAATTGAACTCAATGACTGATCGTACTTAATATAATAGCTCTAAGGTTAAAGAAAATCAATGAGTAGACTCTGAAAAGCTGCCAAATGTTCACTCCCCTGCTTTGTTCCACAGTCAGTGCTGACCTGCTTCTTGATCATTTCCAGTTTCTGTGCATCTCCAACTTCACTGTGCCCCCAGAATGGGGGGAGGGAGGGCACTTAGCAAGTGGTGCTCCTGGGGTGCCTACGCTACGTTTGGCGTTTGTTTTGAATTTGGTGTAATGAAGGACCATGAAGGTGTGGAAGTTGAATTGCACTGTTAAAAATGTCCCATTTTCCCTAAAACCTCCCCTCTCAGACAGTTTAAGTGGCATTTCTGACTGAAGGGAGGTAGAAGAGTGGGCTGGAATGTTCCAGCATCCTTTCATTTCCGATTGTGGGATTATATTTTAAAGAGAGCCCCAGAAACTTCTCTGTTTTTACTAAAAGGAGATCTTAGAAAAAATAAAATAAAACAAAACCACAAAACCTTTGGCAGCAGACTTGGGAGATGTCCACTTAACACCGCTATCCTCGTCGACGAAACATGAATGGTTCAAAGCATGCATTGTGATCTAATTCATTAGGGATAAGAAAAAACAGTAGCACCTTGGAGAATAAAGCATTAACTAAGAATCAAGCCGAAGCGCCCCGGAAAACCGAAGAGGCCAAGAGGCAGCCAATGAACCCGGCGGCTGTGATTCGCCTGTTTCCTTCGGTGACTTCGAGCTAAGCATCCCACAGGCAGGACGAACCCAGCCCAGGGCGCTCGGGTCCATTTCACTTTTCAAACTTGAAGTTATTTTTAGATGACCCGAGCCCGCTAATCCCTAGCAGGACAATTCACAGTCCGTTGCGCCTCACGGCACCTCTCCGCCCCCTCCTCCCGCCGCCCGCAGTACTTTCCGTTAAGCACCAGGAAAGGGGTCCCTCTGTTTTCTCTTTTACTCCCTGCTTCTAGCCTGTCTCCCCTAAACCCCTCTCCAAGCCCCAGTCCCGGGGACCACGCGGCGTCATTCTCGCTCCTTCACTTAAGCACCTGCTGCTGCTCCTGAAGGAGGCGAGCCCTTCGGTTACTCCGAATGAGGGAAGGAGCTCTTTGAGACCCGCGCCCGCTAAAGGGGTTCAACGAAGACCTCTGTCCCCACAGCTCCTGCGGAGACTAACGATGGACCCCCTCCGCCCCCTGCCCAGACCCCAAACCTGGCCGCTCTTCCCGGCCCCCTGCCACTCTGCCCGGGCACCGCCAGGGCACCGCCCGCAGTCCGGCGGGACAGGGTTCACGGGCGAGCGGAACCGGCGCGGTTACATAACCGACCTGCTGGGCGTCCGCGATGTGCGGGCTGAGGTGGCGGCTCGGACAGTCGGCGGGGGCCAGCGATTGCCGGCTGGCGCAGCCCGCTCACCTGCCCGCCGGTGCGAGCGCGCGTGGGGACGCGCGCGGTGCCCGCCGGCCTGGGTGTGGGGGCGGAGCGCGGCGCACAGTGCCTCGGGGTCTCTGGATCCGTGAGGCCGTCGGTCTCTGCCTCCAGCCCTCTTCTCCCCGCAACCTCGGCCGCCGTCACCCGGGACAAAGCGGCTCCGGGGAGGGGCCGAGCCAGCGGCTCTCACAGGAGCCAGAGGAGATGGGCGCGCCCCCAGCTCCGACTCATCGGGCCAACCTCCAATCAGACCCCGGGAAACCGAAAGCCCCTGTTTGGTCTCCTCTCATCTCCCCCTCCCGACCCGACGCCCTCTCGGGCCCCCCAAACAACTCCTCTAAGAGCTCCCACCCTGCCTTCAGCCACACACGCTCTCCTTTCCACTCCAGTGCCCGGGAGGAAATGGAGACCCTCTGGAGACCCAGAGCAGGAGCTTGTTCGCAATGGTCCGAGATTTAGCAGGGAGAGGCTCCTCGGGGTCATGGCCCGGGCAAGGGTCTCCTTGGGGGTTAGGTGGGGGGGGCGGGGGGCTGATTCAGAAGCCAAGGTGGCCTGGGCTGCGATAGCCCAGAAGAAACTGGCTGAGAGGCAAACCGGGAGTGGGGGTTACTGGGAGAGAGACTCTTCTTACAAGGTGACTGAGCCCCCGACTCCTGCTAACGGAGGAAAGGTTGGAAAGACTGGCGAGTCCTCTCGGGCTTCTGCGCTGGGTGGGCACTGGCGCCCTCTGGCTGGAGCCCCCAGCCCGGCCCAGCCCTCGCGGCTGAAGGTGCCCTGCGCGCGCTTCACAGCCTCACCAGGATTCGCAGCCATAAGACCTGGTGACAGACTGGCTCGGGCTTCAAGGACTCCTATTGTGTGAGAGCCCGTGACACAAGGAGTGGGAGACTGGTATCTTACAGCAAATGGCTCAAGGTGAAACAGAACCTAGGGCATAGCTGTTGCTAAACAAAGTTACATCAGTGATAGTCTGTTTTACAAAATAAAGCAATTCAGAAGAGTAGGAAGCATTTGCCTTTGGGATGGCACCTATATGGACAGGACAGAATCTCGTGGCCAGAGAATATCAATAACTGGAAAAATCATAATAGAGAAAGTGGGGGAAATTGAAGGAAGGAAATAGAGCTGGCTTGAGGGAGTGAATTAACAGATTTAAATAGTTTTTGTATTGTGATCTTTCTAATTGCTACATAAATTGGCCTTTTCCTTTTTGCTTTTTATTGCCTTTCTCTTTCCTGATAGCAATATTAAAATAACATTGAAGCAATCCAAAACTTCATAATTTATTTCTCTTTCCTCACCCAGATACCACATTGTTTTTTCTAAGGCTGACATGTTTTTTCCTAAGGTTGACACTTTTTTTTTAAATGCAAAAGATAGATCTTGGTTCTTCTCTCTGATTAGTTTGCATTAATATAAATAATCACAGAGTTTTAGAGTTGAAAATAACCTTAGATATCTCTTGGTCCAGACTTCTAATTAGATGCATAAATCCATAAATATCTGTTGATTTAGATGAATTACCTTTTGGGATTGAATTGTCTGAAAGAGCATCCTATATTTAGGCAAAACTTGGCTCCCTAGAATTTTCCTTTGTGGATTCTAGCTAACTTTTTGAAACCATAGAGACCAAATCCAATTCCTCTCCCAATTGACTGTCTTTCAAATATGCGAAGATAGCTATCATCTGTCATCAGCTCCCAGCCCCATTTCCCAGTATGAACATCCCCAATTTTTAAAACAAAATGTCACTTTTGCTTATGATTCTAGATTCCTAGAATATTCACCAACCTGGTGATTTTTATCATAATAGGACCTATTTTCTAAATACACTTTTTCAAATATTTTTTCTGGCTATAGAAGTAATATGTTATTTGCAGAAATTTTGAGAAGTTGGAAAAATAAAGAGTTGTTGTGAGGGTTAAATGAGGTAATACATATACAGCACTTAGCACAGTGCTTCACATAGAACAACATTCAATACCTGTTAGCTGTTAGCAAAAGGAACATGGCTATTTTTCTACCATCCAAATATACCTAGTTTTTACTTTTCAAGATGTTTTCCATGAGGTCTTCTAGCCTCGTATTCCTCCTTTGACTGTTAAGGAATATTCTGCATTTGTTAGCTGGTGCAAAGAATGGAGGATAATAAATGAGATGGAGAATGGAGAAGGACCCAACCAGCCTCACTTTATTTACCTTGGAAAAGGCAAAATGTTGTTGACAAAGTAGGCCATATATTCATTAGTGGCAAGGAGAAAACAGAGAGAGGAAAATAACCTGTGAGGGCTGAGTTTGGAGAGTGGACTTTGGAGAGTGAAAGGAGCTAGGCTAAGGGGTAGCTGATGTTAAAGGTGACGGTATAAAGGATTAGATATATTGTTGTTTGCTAACATTTATTGAGCACTTAATATGTGCCCAGCTCCATGACAAGCACTTTTTGTACTTTAATTCAGATAACCCTCATGGCAGCCCTATTAAGTAGATGCAGTCATTATCCCTAATATATACATGAGAAAACACAGTAAGATTAAATGACTTGCCCAAGTTAGTAAGTGGAAGAGCTGAATTCAAATCCAGACTATATGACTTTGGAATCCCCACTAGACTAGCATGGTAGCAAGTTATAAATGTAAATTGCTTTTGACATTTTGAAGGATAATATAGATTTAAATTACTTTTCAATTATTTTAATATTAGATTAATGTTTTGTTGCTCCTGCTGTAGCTTGCATCATTTTGCCGAGGCTGTCTCCCAAGGCAACTTGACTTTATATGCTTATACACATCTATAATTATCTATAGCTAGCTAGCTTATTTTTAATGAAATTGGATTAGTATATGGATAGTGTTTGATAACTAATTTTATGAGTTAATCTTTTTCATGTATGTCAACATTATTTTTTCAAAATTTTAAATTAAGGGGAAAGTCAATTAATATAAAATTCACCATTTTAACAATTTAAAGTGCAAAATTCAGTGGATTTTGATACATTCACAGTGTTGTGCAACCACCACCACTATCTAATTCCAGAATATTTTCAGCACCATAAAAAGAAACCCCATACTCATTGTGGTGGCTTGGAGCTATGTGCCCCAGAAAAACATGTTCTTAAGCCTAATACATTTCTGTGGGTGTGAACCCTTGTAAATAGGATCTTTGCATGAGGTTTTTCAGTTCAGGTCTGGCCCAAATGAATCAAGATTGGTCTTACGCCTTTTCCTGAATGCCTTATAGGGAAGGCTACAGAAAGAGAGAGAAGGCCAGGGCAAGAAACCAGAAGAAATGGAACCCAGAAGCCTGGAGAGGCTACCATGTGACAAAAGCCAGGGACCAAGGATCACCAGCATCCAGCCCCAGAAGACCACAGTCTTCTGGGACAAAGCATCACTTTGATGATACCTTCTCTTGGACTTCTCCCAGCCTCAATACTGTGAGCAATAAATTCCCATTTTTCAAGCCAACCCATCGCATTGTATTTGTTTTAGCAGCCAGGAAATTGAAACACCCATTAAGCGATCCCTTCCCATTGCCCCCTCTTCCAGCCCCTAGCATCACTAATTTACTTTCTTTCTCTGTGCATATGCCCATTCTGGACATTTTATAAACATGGAATAATACAACATGTGACCTTTTTTGTCTGGCTTCTTCCATTTAACATAATGTTTTCAAGGTTCATCCATGTTATAGCATGTATCAGTACTTCATTCCTTTTAATGGCTGGATAATACCCCTTTTATGAATATACTAGATTTTATTTATCCGTTTATCAGTTGATGGACATTTGGGTTTTGTTTCCACTTTTGGGCTATTATGAATAATGCTGCTATGACATTGTATACAAGTACATGTTTGAACACCTGTTTTCAATTGTCTTTGCTATTCTCCTAGGAGTGGAATTGCTGGATATGATAATTCTATGTTTAACATTTGTTGAACCACCAAACTGTTTTCCACACTGGCTGCACCATTTTACATTCCCACAGGGAATGTATGAGGGTTCCAATATACCCACATCCTTGCCAATACTTGCTATCTTCTTTTCTTTTCTTTTTTTAATTTAAATAAGCCATCCTAGTGGGTATAAAGTAGTATTTGATTGTGATCTTTATTTGGATTTTCCTAATTTCTAATGAGCATCTTTTCATGTGCTTATTGGCCATTTGTATATCTCCTTTGGAGAAATGTCTATTCAAGTTTGTTCATTTGTAAATTGAGTTATCTTTTTGTTGTTGAATTGTAAGAGTTCTTTATATATTCCGAATACTGGACCCTTATCAGTTATAGGATTTGCAAAATTTTTCTCCCATTTTGTGGATTGTCCTTTCTCTTGATAGTGTTCTCATTATCAAGCACAAAGTTTTTTTTTAATTTTGATGAAGTCTAATTTATCTATATTTGTTGCTTGTGCTTTTAGGCCCATTAACATTATTTTTATAGCAGTACTTTTTATTTTAAAAGAATTTCAGACCTATAGAAAAGTTACAAAAACATAAAATAAAAAAACCACTTTTATATGATTTGCCAGAGACCCTTTATAGCAAAAGAGAGGATATTGTATCTCACCCAGTTGTTCTGTCTCTTTAAACTCCATGACTTTGATATTTTTGAAAATTACAGGCCAGTCATTTTGTCCAGCGCCCCTTCCATTTGCATTTGTCTGATGTTTCCTCATGATTAAACAGAAGTTATAGGTTTTGAGCCAGTATATCACAATAATGAAGCCGTGCTCCTATTGCATTCTACTGTGCAGCACATGCTGATGATTTATCCCAACACAGGTTGTGTTTATATTGAGCACTCAATTAAGATGATGTCTGCAAGATTTTTCACTGTAAAGTTAACTTTCCCTCTCTGATTTAAAGTATTTTTGTAAAACCATGCAAAAGCTCATTCTTCATTCTTCTTTCACCACTATTTTTAGCATTGATTAATGTTTTTCTACTTCTATCATTTCTTCTATATTTAGTAGTTACATCTACTGCAAGAAAGAGCTTTTTCTTCTCCTCAGTTGTTTTATTTATTTATATCAATGGGTATTCACAGATTCAGATTTTGTTCAATGGGTTATAATCTTTAATATTATTATCTATTTTGACATTCATCATCCCAGGTTTGGCCAGTGGAAGCCCCTTCAAGCTGGCTTCTGAATCCTTTGACATGTTCCCCCAATCTTTGAGTGTTTTTTTACTTTCTGGTACAACATGATATCCCAGGCTCATCTTATTCTTTGCCAGCCCAAGCCTTGGAATCAAACACTTCTGCAAGAAGCTTTGTTTTTTGAGGTTTTATTTTATTTTATAGTAGATAATGGTATTAGAAACCAAGATGTGGTGCTGGGTGTAGTTCAGTCCTGCTTGGATGCTACTACTCCAAGGCCCTCTCAGTGGAAGGGCTGGGAAATGTGTGCATATATTTGTATATATCAGACAAATTTATATCTTGTTTACTTTTTAAAAAAACAATTTATTGAAGTATATCATTCATACATGAACATACATAAACTATAAGTGTTCAGTAAAATTATGAACTTACAAAACAAACATGCATAACTTCATACAGGGCTCCCACACATCACCCCACCACAAATACTTTGCTTTGTTGTGAAACATTTGTTAATAAATGATGAAAGAGTATTGTCAAAGTATTACTACTAACTATAGTCCATATCTTATTCCCCTATACTTTTTTAAAAAGGATTTATTTATTCATTTATTTACTTTTATCCATTTTTACCACCACCCCCCACCCCCCACCCCCGTTTTTGCTGTTTTTGTGTCCATTCGCTGGGCAACTTTCTGTGTCCATTTCAAGCCCTCTCTTCTCATCCTTCTCCTCCTGTCTTCACTGGAATTTGATCCTCGGAACCTCCAATGTAGGAGAGAGGTGTCCTACCACCTGTGCCACCTTAGTTCCTGGTTTTTCGGAGCGTCTCATCTTGGCTCGCTCTCCCTTGTGTCACTCTCCTGTTACATCATCATCTTGCTGCGTGGTTCACAGGGCCTTGGTGGCTCACCTGCACGCAGGGCCTGAGAGCGCACCCGCACACGGGGCTTGGGGGGTCTCATCCTGCACACGGGACCTGGTGGCCTGCGTGCCTTCCATATTTTTCTTTTTTTAATTTTTACTGCGAGGTCCTGGGGATCGAACCTAGGTCCCTCCATATGGGAAACGGATGCCCAGCCATTTGAGCCACATCTGTCCCCCTGCTATATCTCTTAAGTTTGACCAAAGATAGCTAGAGTTACAGTCTTTTCCCATACAGGATGGTCATATAATAAATCAGGCTTAGTTTATCACCAGCATTCTAAAAACCAGACCTAGGGAGAAAAACTAGGGCTGGGGGACACATGTATGGTTTCTAATATAGCGAATGTTTAACCTACCCTGATTATCACAAAATCAGGACAGCGAGAATATTTGCATTCTTGTTTACTTTTGATCTATATCTATATATTGAGACCTATATGTTTATACCAGTCCTACAATTCCACTCCAATACCATAGGGCTTATTCTCAAATGTATATCTCCTTTCTCTGGCAATGAGAAACATGGCTCCCATTATTCTCAATATATTTATTTATTTTTTCAGTATTCTTCTGGGCCATTGCCCTGGTCAGGTTCCCTCTTTCTATAAGCCTCAACTCCTGCTGGACCACCCCCACTCAGATGCCTCCTCTCAAAGGACCAATCCCTGCCAAGCTGCCTTCATGCAAGAAAAGAAAGAAGGAAAGAAGTAGACTTTTAAGTAAAAATTTGAATACAAATGTCCATATGTGGTCTGATCAGAGCAGGAATAAATGGGTCAGTCATATCCATTGTCCTGAACAGTATTTCTAATAATTCCATTCAGAATCAGTATGGTTATTTTGCTGTCAACTCCTTTTTTTGTCTCATGTTGAATTCTGTCAACTATAATCCTTCAATGTTTTTCATATATTTTACTATTAAACAAGGTACCTCTCCCAGAACTCACATCATATTCTCTAACTGTACAGTAGAATTCTTGTACAAAATCCTCTTCCTCTTCTTAGAATGATCCCATGATTCCACTAGCCAGTCATTACAAAGCTTAATTTTGTTTCCAGTATGTTTAATATCTGTTATCCCATCTAGATTTGTGTTATTGACAAATTTTCTAAGTATGCTATCTACATCCTTATCCAAATCATTGATTAAAGCTGACGAGGTTAGAGCCTGCAGACCACCACTCGAGACTTCCATCGAAGTCAGTGATTGCCAAAGGGGCGGTTGGGGCTATGCTTACTTTGGGGCACGGGCATGAATCAGAAACTCTGTGGGCTTTTCCACAATACATATGCCCCTCTGTGATTCTGATATATCCCCAGGAAATCCACACTTTTCTTCCTTTGTCCTACCACCCTGAGATGAGACTCATTGCCCTTGTAATTGAACATTATCAATATGAGCAAATCTTAGTTCTATGGGGTAAAATGATAGGTCTATGGGGTGTAGATGGGGTATAGATCTACAGAGTAAAATAGGTTGAGAATCATCATTCTGTTAAAACAGAACTCTTTAGGAAGCAGATGTGGCTCAAGTGATTGGGCTCCCATCTACCATATGGGAGGTCCAGGGTTCGATTCCCAGGGCCTCCTGGTGAAAAGCAAGCTGGCCTGTGCAGGAGAGCTGGTGCAGCAAGTTGATGCAACAAAAAGAGA
>JAQZBX010007132.1:35227-51531 GCA_029593785.1 Cabassous unicinctus
AAAAAAAAAAAAAAAAAAACAGAACTCTTTGGCTATATAATATTCAAAACAATAGAAAATAATCTGAGAGTATATGTGTTTGTCCTCATGTGGTAAACGTTCATTTATTCATTTAAAAATGCTTATTGAGTATCCACTCTGTGGTAGATACATCTGTAGATGCCAGGAATACAGCAATGAATGAGATAAAGTCCCTGCTCTCATGGAACTTATAGCCTTGAGTGTTTCTCAGAGGTATTCCTACCTCATTATTTTTTACTTAGAGGGAAATTTAACTTAACAAGTGTAGATTTTATAAAGAGTCAGTTGTAACCTGCAAAGCTTTCATATTTTCCAAAGATACACTAGATTCTTCAAAGAGAGGACTTCAGACTATTTGCTTCCTCACCGTGAGAGATTATAGACATTTGGATTTATAAGGAAATTTGCAAATTATCAACCACTATGACTAGAAACAACATCAACAAAAATATTAAATACTATTTTTGAGTGGTTACTAAGTGCTGATCACTGTTCTCTGCACTTTGTATATATAAAATAATGTCACCTCATTACACCCTATGAGGTAGGTACAATTATTGTTCCCATTTTACAGATGAGGCACTAAGAGAGTTAGTAACTTGCCCAACCCTGGTAAATTGAGCCAGAATGGAACCTAAGGAGCCTTGTTTGGGACCTTGGGTTTGAGACCTTGGGGTCCCTTTTCTGTAGAAAAATATTCAATGACCACAAAAATGAGTTAGGCCTTCTCCTTGGTGCTCCTGTAGCACTTTTTCATATATCCTTGTATAATGCTTGCCATATTGTATTATTTGCAAACCACTTGAGGGGTAGGACTAGCAACTTATCCTATTATCTAGCATAGAGTAAGCTTTCAATTCATAAAACACCAAATCAGAGAATTTGGGCTTATTGAACGTGATTTCCCAGAGGTTAAAGTGATGGTTTATGAAAACCTCAGGCTGAAATTAAAAGCTTATAATTTTCAATCAAGTAACTCTTCTTTTTCCTACATCAAACCATCCCTCAGTCCTCCTGATGCCACATTTATTACTAAGTACATTGTACAAATAAGTACATTTATTACTAAATAACTACATTATAGCATATCCAAATTTCAGGATATCCCTTAATTATAACACCGTGTGATAAAAATGCATGTTTCTTTACAAAACAGTCTGTGCTTTACAGTGGAAAACTATATCTAGCTTCCCACTTGTTTTTTTAAGTAAAGTTTTATTGGAACACAGCCACACTTATTCATTTATGTATTGTCTATGACTACTTGTCTTACAACAGCAAAATTGAGTAGTTACGACAGAGACCCTGATGCTTAAAAAGCTGAAAATATTTGCTATCACAAAATATTGGCTGAGCCCTGTTTTAAGGAAAAAAAAAATCAAATGTCCATGGCTGTATTAGAAGCTATGAAACTTCCATGTGAACAAAGCACAGAGATGCATGGGAAGTAGTCAGGAAAGATTGACTGGGTAAGTTGCAGTGAGTATATTTGAAAAAGAGTAACCTTAGAAAATAAGATTTATAAAAGATTATGGCATATTCTAACCATCTCAAATCAGTGGAATTATGCTCTCTCCAGGCCCACCTACATAATCTGGGCAACCCAGTTGGCAAAATGAAAATATGGGGTTCCTTCCTTATTCGAAAATTATTAAGAATTTCAAGACGATGGTAGCAGAGCGTTAAACCAAGCATGTAGCACTTCTGCACAGGTCACATGACCACATCTCCATCTCTGTCTCTGTTTCTATGTATCCTGCACTCACAAATATTCTACAACTGAAGAGCAATGTAAAGGCTGTCAATTGCTAACTTAGACTTGGGTTTTCTCTCTGTAAACTCTATCTACCTGAGAATATTTTTTCTCCACATCATGTGATTTCTCCATACCCAAAATCTCCTCTCCCTTCAATTTTTTTTTTTTTTTTTTTTACCGGGAGGTCCCGGGGTTCGAACCCAGGTCCCTCCATATGGGAGACGGACGCCCAACCATTTGAGCCACATCTGCGCCCCCCCCTTCAATTTTGATGTAGCATCATCGGCGGTTTTCCTCAATATAGCCCTCTCCTCTTTGTTTTGGCATGACACATCCATATTATTGTTCAGATGGCAAAAGAAAACTGCCTGTCTCTGATTTCTCTTTTTCCATTCATGTCATGCCCAAAATAGTTCAGTCTACCTTCACCGCAGCCCCACTTTCACCATGCCAGGATGAAAGCTACTGTGGCCCATAGCGGATCTTATTGGCATTGGAGTGTCTGGAATGTGTTAAGGTTGTACACTTAAAATGTGGGTAGAAGTACATGCACGGGAACAGCCACAGGGCTTCTAAATTCTTTGTCTCCTTCACAGAAACAAGAAGGCACAAGAGGCTACAATATGTGAATTGTCTGTTAAACTTGGTTTATCCAAAGGGGAAAAAAAAAATCACACACACAAGTAAAGGTGGATTGTATTTTGTGTGTGTGTGTTTTTTTTAATACTCTTTTAAATAGTCCATGGAGTGGAAAATGTGTTTATAAATAAGTCTTTTGTGGTTCATAGTGTGGAAATATTCATAGATAGATAAGTACGACATTATACACCTTCCAATGCATTTTTTTTTAAGTCTGCAAATAAAGGAAAGATGCATTTGGGGGAGGCAGATGGGGATCAGGAGTAAGAGTATGCAGATGCCATGATGTCTACCCGAGGTACAATTGCAGATCCTCAGGTGTCACGGGGAGGTAGGGCCCTCACAAACGTCCACCACAGGGGTCTGGAACTATGAGCACCCACTAGGATACCTGTGACTCATTGGTGTGGGATGATTTTTTCCAAAGAAGGAGCACCCAGTTATTGGGACCATCAAAATTCACCAGAGTTTGGCAAGGTGATGGGCTGCTCTGATAAATTAACTTGAGCCAAAGTACTAATGGCTGATAATGGGCTTTTTGGTGACTCTCAGATAACATCTCTCCTCAAATGGGTCATGCCCTTTTCAGACCTTCAGAGTCTGGCCGCTGCATTCCATCCTGTCTCTCCACCAGCCCAGCAGCTCTCCCTGTTTCTGGAGCATGCTCTCTGCTTTCAGTCTTCTGTGCCACGCAAGCACTGGCAGTGCCCTCTGCCTGGGTCCCTTTGGCTGATAGTCTCAAATACCATTTTAAAGTAAAGATAGCAACAAATGCTGCTTACTAGGTTCTAAGCCAATGATTCCCCAAAAGTGGTGCTAGAACCAGTAGCATTAGCATTGCCTGCGAATTTGTTAAAAATGGAAATCCTCGGGCCCCCCCAGCCCTACTGAATCAGAAGCTCTAGGGTGGGGCCCAGCCATCTGGGAGATTCTGATACACACTAAAACTTGAGATCCTTGTTCTAAGCACATCAACTACTTCGGCTTATTTAATCCTCATGGCAGCCCCTGAGATGGATGCTATTATTGCGCCCAGATGAGAAATCTGAGGCACAGAGGTGCTAAGCAATTTGGTAGAGGTCCTAAGCTGGTAAATTGCGGCGCTGGGCTTTGAATCCAGACAGTCGGCATGCAGAATGTAGGTGCTCTACCACTCGATAGTGTTGCCTCTGGAATAAATGCTTCCTTGAAGCCTTTTGTGGTTTCATGCCCCAAAACTTCACCCGCCATTATCAGTAACTCCCATAGCACTTTCTTCTCCTGCGATGTTTGCGTCTTTCTTGTCTTTCTATCCCCACTACCCACAACCTATATTGCAGTTAGCAAACTTTGATATACAGTGAAAGAATGAATAATTGAATGAACTGATCAACAAATCAGTAAATGTCTTGACTCAGAAGTTACTTGACCAGAATTTTCTGGAGGGGTTTAGAAAAATACAGGTTCTAGAATCCTATCCCTCACCTACTCCTCCGTACTCCCCAGGAGTGGGGTCTAGGAATCTGTATTTTTAAAAAGTGAAAACAGGTTTAAGAAAAAGTTGGGTCCTACATGGTGATTCTGGGCACACTGGGACCCCTGCCTTAGCTGGCACTGACAATCTCAGAGAGCATGATAAGGCCAAGTTGAAGGCGTGAATGGGAAAAGAAGCTCTTTTGACCTTTAAATCCTACTCCTTGGAGAGCTTCTTACTTTTTGGCCAAGGCTTCCTGGAAGGAGGAATGAGCATCTTTTAGATTCTGGACACATTATATGATATTCCTTGAAAAAGATCAAAATAAGTATCATCTGCCTTTGGTTCTACTGAGCTTCACATGGGAAGTTGCTTTTGTGTGTGTTTTTCTTCCCCTGAACAGGCAGCCCTCAGCATACAAATGGGTCATATTCCAAAAACACACATTTGTAAGCTGAGTTGCTTGGAACTCAGAAAACACTTTCCCACAGACATAATATTAGAAAAGAGGGTTTCATTCCTCTGCCAAAACATAAAAACTCAATTTAGAACCCTATGTCTGAAATAGTTTGGAAGGGCTACATGGATGTCAATGAGAAATGTAACTGGGACTTACCTTGGAACCGGGGATTATGGGAGCACTGCGACTTCTGGTAAGACTGGGATGTGGAGGCATCAGGACATGCCTTGATTCTCTGTTCTCCCTCCCCCAACACACACAGATCACCCACACCGCACAATTGGCGGCCACTGGTCACATGAGAGAAAGGGAAAGTCGCCACTCAAGGAAGACTCCTTGAGTTCCAATAAAACCTTTATCCCCTTCACTTGTGCAGGCAGAAGCTGTCCCAGACCTTTAGCTCAGTTTCACAGGTCAGATATAGATAATTAGGAGTGCTTGTACCCAAACCTCTGATATCCTCAACCTGTAGTTAGTTTCAACTTCGGATAACTGCAACCACCTTTCAGAGTAAACCTCTAATAATATTTTGGGAACAGACATGGAATAAGTGCCATTCAGAAAACTGCTGCTGATGAAGTGGAAAAGAGATCTAATTTCCCTTTTTTCCTTTGGTTATTCATTAATTAGCTGTGTGACATCAGACAATTCCCCTGGGCCTCAGTTTCCTGATATGTAAAATGCTGGAGAAGGGGACTGGTTTATACAATCAATAAAAACAGTCCTTTCTAGCTCTAATAGTCTAGAATTCAATACAATAATTCCCTCTACTTTCTTTTGAAAATACTTGCCAGCCTGCCAACCACTTTCCATTCTTTTCCATACTTGGCAGTGAAATACTGAAACCTCATCTCATCGCAGATGCAAAGACCCAACCAAGCAGAACCAAGGCTAAGTTACATCTTTATTTAATTCTTATTAAATTACATTTTCTTTCATTTAATTCTTACTTGCCCACAGACAAACTTCATTTCTTCAATAGCTCATTGAGTTTAAGCCTTATGACCAATGAGGCATTTCTAGGCATGCAGCATGTTAAGGATTGAAGTGGCAAAATAATAATAATAAAAGTAATAATGATAATAATAATGATTTATTGGAATTATCAGAATTCCCCTAGAAGGGGAAATGAGGGAAAAAATGAATCCAAGATAAATTAGAAGTTATTTTGGAAAAAAATAACTAGATAAAAAATTACACATGATCTTAACATGCACCACCATAGATCTGAATTTAACTCAGAGCAAAATATATTGTTTCTCTGATAGGACCCCCCCAAAGTATTATGCTATCTAGAGGGAGAGCAGTGAGGAAATGTGGTTATTAATAGCCAGTTACAGTTTGGGATTGGTGAGACCTAGTAGAAGCTGATCGCAGGGATTCCATTTCGGCTGTCAGGATGATTGTCTCTGATATGCTGGGGATGCATCTGGAATTAAAGATCCAGTTAGCTTCCTTTGCCATATATCTTTAATGAGATTCAGTTTTCCAACCAGGAGAAGAAAATATGCTTCTTCTTCTACTCCCTTTAAAAAAATCTGAAAGTCAAACTTAAAAAAAAAAGAAAACAAAGCAAAAATTATACCAAATAATACACCAAAAAAAACCCCTAAATCCCAAAATCATGTACAGCCCAAGGTCAAATTCCTACCTGTTGGCTGTATAAGAATATTGGGGAATTGTTTGGGGTGGAGAAAAAAAGGAAGTCTGGTCCTGGGAACTCTGGCATTTCATATCTCAGAACCAATGATCCAATCTAAATAATAATGTTTTGTCAACTTCCTATGGTGTCTCAGACACTATGCTGAGCGATTTATATGCATTATTTAACTTAACCCTTAAAACGACCTGGTGAAGTATGTGTCATTCCCACTTTGTTTGGTAAGCATCTATACTCCCATTTGTGGAATAAAATAAAGGGGTTGGGGGGAGGATGGGCAAATAGCCCAGAAGAAGACAGGATTGAGGGTACTTCCATGAACCCAGCCACTCAAACAGCCCAGTGTACTGGTAGGAACTAGAGATTTGATTTCTTGCTCTACCATGCCCTATGATTTCATGGAAGGTACTCAGTTTCCTTACATATAAAATGTTAAACAATAGTGCTTACCTGGCAGGCTTCTTGAGTGTTTCCAGTTAGACCCTACACATAACGGATTCAGTACAGTGCCTGCCGGAGGGTGGTCAATGACTGTTAGACCACATTTTTACCCAATCCAGTGGCTCCCTGTGTTTCCACACACCAGGAAGCAGCCTACATCTGGGCAGAGCACAGCCCAAGGACAAAATCAGATCTGAAAACAATTCAATCTTATTCTCTCTCTCTAAGATCCTTGATTCTCAATGTGTGGCCCCTGTACCAGCAGCACCGGCACCACCTGGGAGCTAGTTAGAAATGCAGCAGGTCTCAGACTCCATGCCAAACCTTCTGAATCAGAATCTTCATTTTAACAAGATCCCTCACGTGATTCCTGAAGACAGTACATTCGAGAAGCTCTGCTCTTAGACATACATATAGTAGCAATTCCCTCTGGCCCTCTGTGAGTGCAGGCATAGAGGCTCTTCAGCCCTCAAATTAGTTTCAGGTCAAAGCAGAAATTGTAGAGTTCACAATATGCCAGGAAGGTGGGCCTCTCTGTGCCTTTCCCATGCTATTCTCATTAGTTCAGGAGGTTCTTCTATTTGTGGTCAATTTACTTGGTGAAAACCATTATTCAAGACTCAACTCAAGCATCATGGATACTCCACATCTTCCCTCCCATTTCAAGGGAGAATTCACCACTTCTACCTTTATTTCTCCACTAAAGAACAGATCAATTCTTTTCAAACTCTTTGGAATTCATCTACAGAATTATAGACACACCAAAACATTGCCAAAATAAAAGTTTTGTCACAGAGTACTCTACTTGCTGTGTGTGAAGGACTTATATATTTTCAACATGACTCTATTTTATTTCATGTTATAGCATGCTATCCGTCATTTGTAGAATTAATTTCAAGACCACGAATGGATCATGACTGACTTGTAGATCACCATACATAGATATTTCTCCCATAGAAACTACATCACTAGATTGTGACTTAGTTTTCAATTCTATCTCCCCTTCTAGATGTAGAGGCCTTGGTTCAGTGCCTGGCACCTAGAGGGGTTCATTGTTCGTTGGATGAATAGTGAATGGATGAATGTATCTTGCTATGAGCTGTTTCGAAGCTCTGCCCCTTAACTCTTTGGTCCCACTGCCTTAATTAATAGGAAAAACATGAAGTCCTGTCTATGCAACAATTTACCAGCTGCTAACCACAACTATAAACCTAGGACAATGAATCTCTATACTCCTATTTTGGTTTACCAGAGCTGCTATGACAAATACCCCAAATGGGTTGGCTTAAACAATAATTTATTGTCTCACAGTTTTGGAGGCTAAAAGTCCAACATCAAGGTACTGGAAGGGCTTGTCTCTCCTGGAGTCTGTAGCCCTCTAGCAATTCCCTGTTACATAGCAATCTCTTTCTCCTTGTGTCTGTTCCTCTCATTTCTGGTGGCTTCTGCTTCTTCTGACCTCTGCAATAGAATTTCCTTTGTTTATAAGGACTTCAGCCAAAAGGATTAAAGCCCATCCTGATTCAATTTGGCCTCATCTAAATAGGATCTCCAAAGATCCTTCTCACAAATAAGTCCACAACTTAACTAATAATAGCTTCAAAGGTCCTACTTACAAATGGGTTTTCATCCACAGGAATGTGGATTAAGACTTAAATGTGTGTTTTGTTGGGTACATAATTCAATCCCCCAAATCTCCCAACAGAAATTTTCAAGTAAAAGGTGGTTCTACAGGCTCTTGTGTTGAATAGTAAGAAGGAGAAAAATTATGAATTAGAAGAATGATAGTTTTGTTTTGTGCATTTTTGGATGGAGGGGGCTGTGAACACTCAGGGCTGATATTTTATTAATCACTCCCATTGTAAATTAAATGGAGCTTTAGTACCTGTAACTGAGACACATTTAGAACATCTCACGTCAGGGAGATGCTAGCTTGCCAGTTTACCTCCATTCTTTCTTTCAATATCTTTGCTCTTCCAGCATGAAGGCTTTGGGCAGTGGTTTGTGATAGGGTAAGTGATGACCAACCACATTCATTCATCATTAATATCCCAGTTTGGACAGGATGCTCTAGTTCATGAAACACAAAGAGAGCTTCAGACGAAGTTTCAGAACTTTTAGTTCTATCTTAGCACAAGTCACACAGTCCCTGCCTGCTGCCCTTCTTCCATATATAAGAGGTAGATGGAAAAATAGAAGCCATGAAAAATAAGTCTCAAAGGAATAGGAACTTTTCTGGTCTTACCTTTCACCGTAAGATTAAAGTACAACAAATCAAATAATCCTTTCACATCTTTGCAGATTATTTTCAAATATTATATTTCTACATAACATTTGAGAGTCTGACTGCCTAGGTTGAGTCATGACCTTTATTAGCCAGGGTGACATAAACATGCCCTGCCTTAGTTGTCTAACTGCAAAACTGAAATGCAAATGGTACCTACCTCATGAGTTTTTCTGAGGAATAATTTAGATAATACATATAAACCACTTAGAATTATCTCTGAAATAGAATAAGAACTCAGTAAATAATTGTTCTTTCTAAGATTATTATAATATACTGAAACTGTTTATACATATATTATTCCCTTATTCTATCATATTTTTCATTTAAAGTAATGAAAATATTCAAAATAAAATGTTACACATACTAAGGGCAATATGGTATCCTGGATTTGGATCCTGGAACAGAAAAAGGACATTAGAGGAAAAATTTGTGATATCTGAATAAAATTTGCAGTTTAGTTCATGAAAATGTTCCAATGTTAATTTCTTAATTTTGACAAATATACCATAGTTATATAAAATGTTAACAACAGGGAAAATTGGATGAAGCATATACAGGAGCTCTCTGTATTGTCTTTACAACTTTTCTGTAAATCTAAAATTATTCCAAAACAAAAAGGTTATTTTTCAAAATGCCAAACATACTTCTTGAGCATCTAACAACTAGAGTTGTGATGAGCATAAAGGAAAGTCAAGAGAGAAGGAAAATATGGCCTTGTCTTCGATGAGCTTTCAGTCTAATTGTGAAAACAGAACTGCAATAAACTTACTGTAAACTGGACAGAATGAAATAAATGCCTACACAGAAGTATAAACAAACTCTTTTCATCATGATATTAATGGCCAGCTTCATAAATACTCTTGTTCTCCATGATTAAATGCCATGGTTAAAACATAACACATCTCAACACGTCCTACCTCCTTGAATGGTTCCTCTGCCTGGCTGGTTATTCAGTGGTGGAATTATCTCCATGCTCGAGGTGGAATATGATTCCTGACAAATGCAGATGTAAACTTAATTAATTTATTAATTCATTTTTTGTGTAGGCTGGAGAGTGTAGGAGAAAGATCACAGACCTTGGAATCAAGCAAAATTGAGATCAAATCTAGGTTATTGCCTCCTACTAAGTTAATTGCAAGTTAATTGAGCCTCATTATCCATTCTAAAATGGGAGAGAGTGTTGAACTCATGGGTTGTTACAACAATCAAATGATCAAATGAGATGATGTCATAAGGACTACAATATTATTGATATCATTAGAAATTGTCCACTAGGCCTTGGAAACTATCCTCAAATATTTATTCAGTTGGCAGGTACTTATTTAACTTGTCTAATACCTTACTTTGGAGAACCCAGCAAATGAACCCAGTATTTGCCAAAATAGACCCCAATGGGGCAGCTGGCACAGATTAGGGGTTAATAGCACAGGCTTTGGAGTCAGTCTGCCTGGGTTTAAATCTTGGCCTTTCCACTTACCAGTTGCCAACTATGTGACACTGGGAAATTGACTTAACCTCTCAATGGCTCTGATTTCCTATGTGTAAATTGGGAATAACATTAGTATCTACCTCATAGATGACAAGTACCTACATGAAAAGTTTTTAGAATGGTGTTTGGCACATAGCTAGCTCTCAGTAAATGGTAACTATTACCTTCTAGAAGGGAGTGTTCCAAAAAACCAGAACCAGATACTCTGACTTTTGTCAAGAGATACTATAAATGCAGAATTTTATGAGAAATCTCCTATGTTTAAGTGTTGGAAACTAATTTATGTTGACCAAATAATTCACATCTTTGGACTCTTGGGTCCTTGAACTACTGGTAATGTGCGCTGTCTCACGTATATCCATCCATTTTGTCTTCTTCTCCCTCTCTCTCAGAATAAATGGGTTCATCTTCCCTATATAACAACTGAGAATGACTTGTTACCACCTAAGATTAAGCTTAGATATTTTTGCCTAGCTAACTGCTTCTCTTTGGCTCCTTCTCACTGTCCCTCTCCTCTACTTAGACTCACTTCTTTGCTATCCTGCAAACATCTTTCTCTTTCCACCACAGAGCCTATGCTGGGTTCTTTTCCTGCCTGAGCCTCACTTCTTTACCATATCTGTCACTACAAACCCAGCAATTGTGACAAGAATTGGTCCAAGACACTCACTTTGTGCTGTTGATGAGTAGTTATCTAGGTAGCAGTAGCCCAGAAGAGAATAATGGCTGCCATCTTTAGATGCCTTACTGTTTCACACCCAGCCTGTGTTCATTCATTTACAGTATCTATCTAGTTCCTGTTGGCATTTAAGTTTGTTACTCCTGATCATCACCAAATATTAGCTGCAGATATTTCTGGATAGTGAGTTCATTGCCGATATTAAAAATGTTTACCTAACTGCATTTTATAAATTCCCTACAATTTAAGTTGTTTTTATAAAAAGAAAAAATGTTAACTAAAAAAAAAAACAAAAACAAAAACAAAACAAAAAATCAATTCCACAAATATTGAGGGGGGAACTGCAGCTTGGCAGGAGTTGCTGTGAAAAGATCCAGGGATTTTAGTGAATTCAGACTCAGTGTGAGCCAAGATCATGACACAGCAGATAGAAAACAAAACAAAACCAAAATCCCAACAGATCATTGGAAATAATATCCACAATGTGCTCTGCATGGGTCAGGCCTCATCTGGAGCATAAGTCACATTTTATTGGAGAAAATAATAAACTAGAAGGTGTTTGCTGCTGGGAAACCAAGAGAGAGGAGTTTAGAAGTCAGGTCATGTGACGAACAGTTAGCAGAAAAAGGACATTTTTAGTTTGGACTTCTTTAGAAAATCCAAAGAGAGATGAGATAGTTATCTGCAGTATTTGGAAAGATGAATGAGGTCAAGAGAGTATCTACTTATTAAATGTTGATGTAGAAGGAAAGGCAAGTACCAGTGGGAGTGGTGGGGAAGGAGATTCCATTTCCGCATAAAAGAGGAATTTTTAAATACACATCAGTGGGCTACCTTTTGAATTGGAAAGCTCCTTATCACCAAAAATCTTCCTGCAGACCCCGTGTGGCAGCCTGATTCACGCAGAAGTTTGGACCAGATAACCTCAATATCCCATCCTTGTCCAGGAGTTCTCTCTTCCTCTATGTTCAGGGCTGTTTGAAACCATACAAGTACAGACCACAGGAAGAGTTAATGCCAATTAACCTTCAGGAAGACATGAAGCAAAACTGCCAGCCTGTCAATAGTTAATCGGCCTCAGGTTCCCCAGAGTAATCTTCCTTTGTGAGATGGAACACAAAGTATTTTTCTAGATATCAAAATAAGTTCAAAGTATATATCTCAAAAAATTGAAAGCTAAGGGCTCAGATATTTTTACACAAATGTTCATTACAGCATTATTCCCAATAGCCAAAAAGGGGAAAGCAACCCAAGTGTCCATCACAGATGAATGGATAAACAAAATGTGGTTTGTTAAACAATGGAATGTTATTCATCCATAAAAAGTAATGACTTTTTGATATATGCTACAACATAGATGAACTTTGAAGACATCATGTTGAGCAAAATATGCTAGACACAAAAAGAATTATTGTATCATCTCCTTTATATGAGATACCGAGGATATGCAAATTCATAGAGACAGATAGTAAATTATAGGTTTCTGGGGGTCTAATACAGAGAATATAATTAATACCACTGAACTGTACTCTTGGAAGTGGTTAAAATGGAAAATTTTGAGGTCACTACAATATAAAGTTTTTTAAAAATCCCAAGGTACATCAGTCACATCTGTGTATAAGCACAGAAATGCCTTTGTCACACCTATAGGGAAGGGCTCAGAGAACTCACACCCTGATAAATTAGAGGTTATAGCATCAGTGCTGCCAGGAACATAATAGTCCCCAGATTTAGACAGCACTGGGTAATTGCTGAGGTGCTTCAATGGTCAGAAATCTGATTTCATTTCCGTATTCAAATTTAACCCCTAGAATCTTGTATTCTAAGGTGTTGAACCCAGTAGCCAGTAGCCTGTGCTCACTCAAGCATAGACCCCAAAGGTCCTGGATGGACAATCAATGCACTCCTTAGGATGGAAGGAAAGGACTCATATATGAGAGGCCCCTTCTCACACCCCCAACTTGAGTAAGTAATGTGTATTTTCTGGAGAAGCACTAAACAGAAACCAAATGCTCCGAACCTCAGTGCCAAAATGATGAGAGAAGCAGTGCCAAGGCGAGTGTTTGTCATGGGGATAAAACCCTGAAGCTATAGACTCGAGGTGCCTGGGAGCCAGCTGGTAACAGAGACGAGTCAGTCAAGACCGCTGGGGGTGGCGTCTTACCTAGAGGTTATTACCTGGAGGGCCCTGATCACTAACACTCCTCCTAGACATAAAAGGCAGGAGGGTAGACAAGAGGGTAGGTAGTGCTAGGTTCAGATCCTGACTTAGCAGCTGTCGGTCCTGCTCTTCTCTTCCTGGCTCCGTGCCTAGGAGGCTCACCCTGTGGGCTGCAGCCCTTACTGGATGGCTTCTGGTTCACAGTAGGAGGTCCTGGAAGAAGACCCGGGTGGAGGGGAGATGGGTCAAAGGATCTCATGCACACTGCCTGCTCCTTCTTGGTTTGCGTTTTGGCCATTGGCACGGTCCCTCCATCACCACTGTTCCTGTCAGTCAATCTTCCTCTTGGGATCTAGTTCTCGCCTCTCAAGGTGGTAAGGGCTTCCTGCTGTAGCTGGACTCCCGGCATCTCACCAGCCTCGGTTCCCTTAACCCTGCCTGAACCTCTACAAATAATCTCGTAATTAGTCTTATCACCTAAGTTGGATTCTCTTTCTTGCCAGATCCTGACTGGTACAGCTGATCCCTGGCTGTGTGACGTTGATTATTTTCCATCTTAGATGCCTCATTTGTGAAATTGAAATCAAACTTGTGATCATTTGTTGCCTGGTTCTCTACCACTTATTGTAAAAGCATGCTGGATGTTTTGGGAGAAACACCCCTTCCACAGTGAGGTCTGGGTAAGAGACTGAACATGCTACCGAGATCTGGCCAACAAGAAAGAGCATTGCACCCCCTCGACCTCAGTGATTGCGTCAGGGCTGACCACATGGCCATTGACAGCCCATCAGATTCAACTGATTTGGGACAGTCCAGCAGAGGTATTCCTTTTCCCCTAGACTTGGAGGGTGTAAAATGAAGCTTCACAAGGTCACACACAATGTACAGAGAACATTGTCAGAGTGTAGCCAACAGCGAAGAAAGCCGGATGAAGAAGTGAAGAAAGACAACAATCTTATCTGAACCTCTGGATATAGCCACATGGGTACTCCAACATCTCTGGGCTTTTCACTTTCTCTTTTTGTTTAAACCAGTTGGACTTGGATTTTGTGATACCTGCCACAAAAGTCCTAACTGATATAGTAAGACATATCTTGTAGATTTGTGGTGAGGATTAGAAATAAGATGTATAAAGTATCCAGTTCATTATTAGCACAAAGTTCATCATTATTCTTCCAAAGACATATATACCCTATACACCATAAGAAACCACAGCTGTAACAGAGATATCTATAAGAAACAAAAGATCTTGGAAGTTATCTGGATCTGAAGGGTAAGAGTTAAATAAGTGTTCCCTAAGGTAGGGAGAATAATTATTATCTACCAGTGGCCTGGATTTGGAATCCAGATCCTGGAATTATGAACTGTAATCTGGTCTGAGATTCCACAACCAGCAGACCATGATACTCTAGGCAAGATTAACACATTGGATGGGGAAATGGGCCAAACACCTCTAAAAACCCTTCCATTTCTAGAATGTCCACATAGGAATATGCTGAGAAAATACCTTGTTTATGGTATCATCTTAGTGGTGTCACTGACTATAGTGGGCAATTTGCAAAAGGTCCCACCAGTGTTTCAATGCTCATTTAAGTTCCACCTGTTTTCTAGTTCATCAGGTCATCTCGATCTTATTCTCTCCCTGTTCTCATAGTTTGCCTTCTAGGTGCTTCTATTACAGTATTATTGCAATTGGTTTTATGTTTCCAAACAAGAATGGGAACCTGAGGAGGGCAAGGATAGCATGTTATTCATCTTTGTATCATTCTCTTTACCCTTTCATATATTCATTCATTAAAAAACATTTATTTATTACCTACCACCTGCTAGGTACTATGATAGACACTGGAGCTACAGAGGTAAATAATCATGGGTCCTGCATTCACTACCTAGTAGGGGAGGCCAAGGGACATGAGTGAATTAGCACCTTCAGTGTTGAATGACAGGGACTTGGTCATTCAACAGCAGAATTGTATTGATTTGAATTGGTAGATGGGTTCTGTTTTCAAAAGGTGGATCTTTGGGTTTTAATTATTTACTCAAGTAAGGGTGTTCCCAAGGCAGCCAGAGACTTGAGAGCAGAGGAGAGAGTCCAGTTATAGAAGCTGATTCAGGAATTACACACAGAGAGAGGACATTTAGGAAGCCAGGAGCAAGGAGGAAAGAGGGAATGAGAACCCCCCTCAAAGGTCACGGTACAGAGAGTGGCGTCATAAAAATATGGGGGAGGGGTCACATGTGACCTAGACATTGTCTCTCCATAATACATATAGTTTTTACATGGCCAAAAAGTAAAGTATTTGACTTATGGTTCACAATTTAAGTAGTCGATATCCCCCACTTTTGATAGTTCTACAGCATTTTAATACTATATATTTTTCCTGTTAGGCTTCTTTTCCTTTACCTGCCTCCCATCCCAGCTGAAAATTCTCCTTTTCTGAAGCTACATGAACATACAGGGTACACAAAACTGGGGGATTTCCAAGGCTACAGGCTGCTGGGCAATGACTGAGTAGGGCAGTGATAGCATGTATCATTCTCATTACCTTCTCATTTGTTCATTCATTCAACAAACATTTTGCAATAAACAAGCCTTTATTTATTACCTACCACCTGCCAGGCACTATGATAGACACTGGTGAGAGGAGGTTCAAGCAGTGATATGAATGACATCCTTGCCTTCAACTGCACAGCTAGACAGTCAACCCATAAACCCCTCCCCATGTACAAACTAAGTATGTTGAACCGGCAGCACCAGTATTCTAGGCACTGACAATTGCTGACATTTCTCTTCTTCTGTCATTTAGGGTGTTCTTTGTTTTAATTTTCACACAATTTCACCTAAGTGGTTGAACGGAGGGTAGAGTAAGGGTGGAAGGGGCCAGCAGCGGCTGCTTTTCCCCATCCCTTGACACACAGGAATGGTGCAGGATCTCTTCCTCCTGCATCCTGGGATATTCAGAGCAGAGCATGGAGATCTGAGCCTTGGAATATCACAACAAAAAAAATAATGATGATGATGATGAAGATGAAGATGACAATACTGAGTGCATACTCTGTGTAACCGTTGGGGAATTTGATGTAATTATGAATTCCAAAAATATAATTGGATCATGCCTGTAATCTAATCTGTTAATCTGGGCATGATTGAATTATGATTAGGGCATTGACTGGGCCATGTCAGTCAGTAGGGCGTTGAGCCCCACCCCCTGGTGGGTGGGGAATTGAATATAAAAGGCAAGGCAAAGAACAGAGTTG
>JAQZBX010007133.1:8852-51428 GCA_029593785.1 Cabassous unicinctus
ACCAATGAAAATCCCAACAGCTTACTTTACAGAATTAGAGAAGGCAATTACCAAATTCATCTGGAAGGGTAAGTGCACCCGAATAGCCAAAAGCAGTCTGAAAAAGAAGAGCAATGTGGGAGGAATTTCACTGCCTGACCTTGAAACATATTACAAAGCTACAGTGGTCAAAACAGCATGGTACTGGCATGAAGATAGACACATCGATCAGTGGAATAGAATTGAGAACCCAGAAATAAACCCTGGTCTTTGACAAACCTATGAAGTCCATGTTAATGGGACAAGCACCACTTCAACAAATGGTGTTGGGAGAACTGGATATCTATAGCTAAAAGAATGAAAGAGGACCCCTATCTCACCCCCTATACAAGAATCAACTCAAAATGGTTCAAAGATCTAAATATAAAAGCCGGGACCATTAAACTACTAGAAGAAAATGTAGGGAAACATCTTCAAGACCTTGTAGTAGGTGGTGGTTTCTTGGATCTTATACCCAAAGCATGTGCAACAAAAGAAAAAATCGGTAATTGGGACCTCCTCAATATTAAACACTTTTTCACCTCACAGGACTTTGTCAAAAGGGTGAAAAGGCAGCCAACTCAATGGGAAAAAATATTTGGAAATCACATATCTGATAAGGGTTTAATATCCAGGATATATAAAGAGATGTTACAACTCAACAATAAAAAGATAAACGACCCAATTAAAAAATGGGCAAAAGACTTGAACAGACATTTCTCCAAAGAAGAAATACAAATGGCAAAAAAACACATGAAGAACTGCTCAACATCACTCATGATTACGGAAATGGAAAGCAAAACTACAATGAGATATCATTTCACAGCTATCAGAATGGCCACTATTAAAAAGACAGAGAACTACATATGTTGGAGAGGATGTGGAGAGATAGAAACACTTATTCACTGTTGGTGGGAATGCAGAATGGTACAACCACTGTGGAGGACTGTTTGGCAGTTCCTAAAGAAGTTGAATATAGACTTGCCACGTGACCTGACAATACCATTACTGGCTAATATACCCAGAAGTACTGAGAGCAGTGACACGAACAGACATCTGCACACCGATGCTCATAGCAACATTATTCACCATTGCCAAAAGTTGGAAACAATTTAGGTGTTCATCAACAGATGAATGGATAAACAAACTGTGATCTATTCACGCAACGGAATATTATACAGCTGTAAGAAGAAATGAAGTCGTAAAGCATATGACAACATCGATGAACCTGCAGGACATTATGTTGAGTAAAGCAAGCCAGACGCAAAAGGACATATACTGTATGAATGCATTACTATGAACTAAATATATTGTGTATCATATTGTTTGATTCAAAAAAGAATTTATATGTATCCAGTACATTTAATTGAAAAACGTATATATTGATTCATCTGTGTTTACTTTTTAGTTTTTAATTGTTTATATTTTCAATTAGTAAATGTACAAAATAAAGTAAAAAAAATAGTGAAAAAGAAAAAAAAAGAAAATAGTTTTTTGACTTCATGGACTCCTAAAAATGTCTGTGGATCACATTTTGAAAATGGCTGGAGTAGGATCTTGCAACTGTCTTGGCAAGAATTGATAGTCAAGAGATTTATTGGGAGTTTACTATTTGCCAGTCACTTTGCTAAGCATTTTACATAAATTATCTCATAATCTTAATAACTGCCCTCTAAGATAGGTATTGTCATCATTCCCACTTTACAGGTGAGAAAACTGAGTCTCAGTGAAGCCAAGTATCTTGCTTAAGGTCCCACAAATGAATGCCAGAGATAAGCTTTGAATATAGATAGCAGTATATACCCCCTCCCCTAGTACAGGGTAGGCCCCACTCACACTCAGCCCCTGCCTTGGGGCAGAGTCATCAAAGAAGAGCAGAAGTGAAGGTCTTTGGGGCTTTTTTGATGTGTTTTTGTGATTGTTAATTTTATATTTGGCATGTGAATGATGTCTTAAGCTCTTCTATGATGTGGCGTCATCTACAGCTTCTAGGTCTCTTTATCATTGCTTTATTAATTTACATCCCCATTCTTATCTCCCCAACACTTCTTGCTGTATCTGCTGAAAACTGTGCTTCCTAGAAGGGATGTGGGATGGGAGAGATGTTGTTTAGAGAGATGCTGACAGTCACCAGCCTGCAGCATTCTCTCAGTCCAGAAGAGAGAAGGTACCAGAATCTACCCACTGAATAAACTGGACAGAATTTACAACCAGGTCCTGAGAGCTCTACTTTCTTTGTACCTGAGTGTACTTTAGTACATTCAAAGTCCGTCATGAAAATTTCACCACTTTTGGTTAAGTTTTACTATATATTAAAAATAAAGATGCTCCTGAGAAAATAACGTTAAACTGAAAGCTGCAATTTATACTGCAGTATAAGACTAGTTTGGGTGTGGAAATGTGTAGAAGAATATAAAGAGTGGATAAAAATAATGTCTGCTCTTATATTTTGTACCTTTTATGTACCAGGAATTGCATTAAGCTCTGGAAACACACTGATGTAAACAAAATCGACCTAGCCCCTACCCTCATGTAGCTTGTATTTCAGAGAGAAAGAATATCCTTAAAAATTTTAAAAACAAAATTTAATTTTAATGGTGATAACTGAAAAGGAGAATATGGGATACTAAGAGTGAATAAATAGAAGCTCTAACCTATTTTGGATTGTGTAAGGGTCATGGAAATGCTCAACTCAGATCTCCTGGATAGGGAACACAGTTGACTGGCAGCCCAGCTGCTGTCCATCTGGATCTACCACCACGTTTGGGTTGAGGCTATGCTTCTTCTAAGCTGCAACCAGCCAATGATTGAGCAGGTGGGAATACTAGTCCAGCCCATTCCTGCAGGATGCAGGACTCTTTTATGGGCAGTTCTTCCTTGGGGACTCCCCACTGGTCTGGTCAAAACTTTCTTAGAACAGCATTGCAGCTCAGGAGTTCTTTTCTACCCAAGTCTTCCTTCTTTCTCTCCTTTCATAGATGTCAGACCTGCATTGAAGTCTGAGGCGCCCACTACCTACTCCTGGTTCCTCCCTTTTATCCTCCACGGGAGTTTCCCTCAATAAATCTCTAATACTGTGCGGGCCTGAACTAACACAGAAGGGTCAGGGAAACTTTCCCTGAGAGAGTGCCATTCAAGCTAAGACCTAAAGGAGCAGGAGTTGGTGAAAACTTGAGGGAAGATGTAGAACAGTCCTTAGTTAGACAGGAGCTTGACATAGTGCTGGCACATAGTTGGTGCTCAATAAACACTTTTTGAATGAATGGTATACTAAGTGCTTTATGTATGCTATATAATTATTCCTCATAAATTTTGCAAAAGGGATTCTATCATTATCCTTTCTTTATAAATTACAAAATTGAGGATCAGATTTACTGATTTACTATAAAGTAACTTGCCCAAGATCAGACAGTATAAAAAATACAGTTAGGGTACAAACTTACATTTGCTTGTTTCTAAGCCTATTTTTAACTGCTTAACTACTAAGTTATATGGGCTTCCTTCAGAAGGATTGAAAATGGGGTATGAAAAGAAGATATGTATAATATAATTGACTCATAACTTTTTAATTCATAATCACAAAGGCCACTGCCTTTTCTAAAAACAGTATAAGACACATCCTGAATAAACTGGGTGATGTATACAAAAGTCATAAGATAACTAGATAGTGTATTTCATTAATGGGGTCTATCTCATAAGCAGGTTTCAATACTAGAGAAGCAAAGGGTTGAAAAAAATCCTAGAAAGTTCCTCTTCTTTAAGTCATGTCCCATGGAGATACACAGATATCTTTCAAATTAGGAAGGAGTGACTGAAACCAGATGTATATCTCCAAGGTGAGAATAGACTTTGTATGGATAGACTTAGATGATTACAGTATTAAAACTCTCCAAACTTGTCAACTTCTCACCATTTTTAATGTGATCCTTTTCATTTCATGGGTACACTTTCAAAGTGCATTCTTCTGTGTGCAATTTGAGAATGTTAACTGGCTATTGAGTTTTGCTCATTTTAAATATAAGTAAACAATGGATGTATTAAAGATGAAAAATGAAATAAGAATGTACTAAATCATTTTAAGTATATCAGCATGCAATTTTAACATTGAAATTGTCTAAGAATTGACAACACACGCACAGAAGGTAATTGCAAATTCTTCGTGAATATACTATGAATATAGTTCTCTATTCATTCACCTAGACATAGCTCTGGAAAATTTCAAGTTGAAATTATTACCATTGATTCTCCAAGAATTACTATAATAGAATATAAGTTGAGTAGCAATCTGCCCAAAATGATAAATGGCTATTTGGATAATTTTTAAAAACAATTTATTGCTTTCTATGATTATAAAAGTAATGAAGGCTTATTAGAGAAAATTTAGAAAATACAGAAGTATTAAGAAGGAAATAAAAATTAAAATTCACAGGATACAATATAAAGTCTGTGGGTCTGAATTGCCTTTTAAAAGGTTAATTTTATAAGAATTAAATGCAAATCGATATCTCAATTTGCCTTTTTTGTCATCAGCAAATATTTGTTTGATACATATGATTCAATATGACCAGACTAATAGCATAGTCCTTAACTTTTATTACTTTGAAAACGGTAAAGAACCATACAATATAAGATGGTATTCAAAGGGATTCAAAATAAAAGATAAATCCTGCCAAAGGAAGAGTAATTTATTAGTCAATGAGGACATAAAGAACCTTTCTTAGTGGTAGGTTCCAAATAACTGGATAGAATAACTGCAATTAAATGAATCACTTAGAAAAAAAAACTTTTTTTTTTCTTTCATTGAACTATATATTGGTCAGGGTCCTCTAGAGAAACAGAATCAACAGGAGAAAGTTTTGATGAATTCCTCAGAAGAAGCTGGTTAGCTGAACTAAAGAGAAATTATTCTTTGCTGAAATCCTCATTTCTCACTTTAAGGCCTTCAACTGATTGGATGAGACTTCTCTTATTGCTGAAGGCAATATTCTTTGTTGATTGTGGATATAATCAGCCATAGATGCAATCAACTGTCTAATGATTTAGATCAATATAGGAAATATCCTCACAGTATCTATCAGGTCAGTGCTTGCTTGACCAAACAACTAGACGCTATAATCTAGCCAAGTTGATACATGAACTTAACCATTACAAATCAATAGTCAATTTTTAGATTATTATTTGATTTTTCTAAGCTGACCCCTGAAATTATATCGATGTAAACTTTTCAAGGTTATGTAAAGGTTAATAAATTCTAGAGAAATGAAATAGAATCAAGCCAATATCACAAACAGTTCTTTACAAAACTGATCATAAGAATATGATTCACATTAACTCTCCTTGATCTTGTTTCTTTCCTTCCTGGAAAGGTTTTCATTCATTCAGTCAGTCAGTCAGTCAGTCAATCAATCAATATTTATTGAGCATCTACTCTTTATCAGATTCTATTCTAGGCAGGTAGTTATGAGAAGAATGCTACCATTTTGGGGATCAGGTGGCAGTAATGTAAGCCCAAACAGAGGAGAAAAGGAGCCCAAAGTTCAAGACTAAACAAGCACTTATGTGAGCAAGGTTAATCGGCAACGAGACCTAGAAAAATGTTATCAGGGAACATAGTTTCATTCAAAAGAGCTGGAAGAAAAGTGGATTTATTTTACAGAAAGGTAATTCTCATAGGTATCAGAAGTTATTGCTTCAGTTTCTAAATCTTTGCATTTGTATTCTTCCTAACTCTCTTCCCTTACAATTTCTTCTTAAGGAAGCTCTGCTCAGAGAATTTTTCAGGGTGATACTAACCAGATGGCTTTTTCTAATCTTCCCCAGAAAAATGCAAAGTAGGGTTTGAAACTAACACTGCCACCTACAAGTAAGTACTTTGAAAAGAAAAAAAAACCCTGAAATACCAATCATCTGAGTAGATGTCCAAGCTGCCAGAAATCTAAGAATAGGGCTTTGAAGTGGGGCTTGTAGTTTATAGAAAATAGAAATATGATTAAAATAAAATAAGAGAGGAAAAATAACTTCAAAGTCTTGCCATCATTCAGAAACAAAAAGTCTTTTGCCTATGTATTTTATCTCCAGATTAGCTATACATTGACCACGGATGGCATTCCAATCATGATATCCTTGGGCAGGTTATTTAACACCTCCACATCTCACTTTCCTTATCTGCATGGGAATAATAATAACAACCTCTTTGTTGCAAGGATTAAATTCTTCATATCTATTAAGAATGGTTGAGCTTCAATTAAATACCTATTTCATCTTTTCCTGAGTATTATCATGTTTAGCCTTTACCACTACTAATAGCCAGGACTCCTTCCCTCCCACTGCCACCTACCCCAAAAGGAATTTACCAGCCCCTTTGTTTTTAGATGAAACTGAGAATGCATAGAATCACTTAGTAATAACTGTTTTCTGATTCACCCTCCAACGTGTACCCGCACACCTTAGTTGCTATCATAAGTTTGTTTGGTTTGGTTTGGGTTTTTTTGAGATACCGGGGCTGGGAATTGAACTGGGATCTTATATGTGGGAAGCCGGCAATCAACCACTGAGCCACATTCGCTCCCCTCTCATAAGTTTTTAGAATTTGAGTTTAAACAGTTACAGAATTCATCAGGTGGTGCTAAATTCCAAACATATGACAGAGGTAGAAACTTGATATTAAAATTACTTATTAACATTAGAGACCAGAAGAATGACAAATGAGTTTAGATGAGTTTTATACTCCAGGCAACAGCTTGATGTTTTGGGGAGGTGATGGATGGAACTGAGAGATAGAGGAGAGAAGGAATGCCCTAATATACCACATTGGGCCAGTGCATTGCCTAGTTTGGTGCCACTCTGATGAATAATGATTATTCTTCATCAAATCAATCTGAATATCATCCAGTGCTTTATTCAGCATCTGGAAAGTAGATTTAAAGTGATAAGAAGTGTGTAATGCAAGGAAGTGATAAAAAAAAAAAAAATACCTTCAAACTGAGGTTAAAGTTGATCTCAGAAATGAAATCTGTAGAATGACATCCCTGTCAAAATTAGGCTAATACCAAGTACTAATAAGAATGTGGAAAAATGGGAACCCTTAAATACTTCTTGTAGGAGTATAAATTGTTTAAAACCACTTTGAAAAACACTGTCATTTCTAATAAAGTTGAATGTGTTCATACCTTGCAAATCAGCAATTCTACTCCTAGGTTTATACCCTAAGGAAATGTGTTCCACGAGACATATACAATTTTGTTAATGCCAGCATTGTTTGAAATAGCAAAAAAACTGGTGACTCTAGTATCCATTGACAATAACTGAATGAATAAATTATGGTTTACTCATAAAATGGGATATAACACAGCAGTGAAAATTACAGCTGCATATATCAATATGGATGAACGTCATAAATATGTATGTTGCAACAAAAAGAAAAGTAAGTTGCAGAGTAAAAGCACTACTTGATTCCTTTTATATAATGTTCAAAAGCATACAAAACTAAACAATTTGATGTTTAGGGATACATCCATATGTTATAAAACTATAAATAAAAATAAGGGAATGGAAAAATAAATAAAAAATAAGGGAGTGATAAATGCAAAACTCAGGGGAGTAAATACCCATGGAGAAAGGGAGGAAAGGAGAGGGATGAGATAGTGGAAGAACACAGTGTGATAGTATTCTATTTCTTAAGCTGGGTGGTGGGTACCTGGGTGTTCATTTGTTATTATTATTACTATATATGCCTTTTATATATGTTATAGTTAATGATAAAATGAAAATTTTAAAAATAGGAAATTACACATCCTAAGAGATTTTTAGTTAACCTATGATTTAAAAGTTTTACAAACATCCAAAATTCACTCCAAGTGTTGGAACATAACCTCAGGCATGATTGGATTGGATTATTATGAATATAATCAATTTTACAGTTGATCTTTGGTAACAATTTGTCATTCTTCTGTGGCAAAAACTTGATTTCTGTATACTTAAATTCTAAAATTTTTCAGTATTTCCAGCTGTGGTGGTTTAAAACTATATGTACCCCGAAAACATGTTCTTAAAGTTAATCTGTTCCTGTGGGTGCAGACCCATTGTAAGTAGGGTCTTTTGATAAGGCTACTTCAGTTAAGGTGGGTCTTCATTCAGGATTGGTCTTAATCCTCTTACTGGAATCCTTTATAAATGGAATGAGGAGAGGGAGAGAGAGAGAGAGAGAGAGAGAGAGGAAGCCAAGGAAGCAAGAAGCTGCAATCAGTGAAACTTGGAAGAGAAAGGAGAGACTAGCAGATGCTGCCATGTGCCTTGCCATGTGACAGAGGAGCCAGGGGTGGCTGGCAGCTGGTCTTTGGGAAGAAAGCATCATCTTAATGATGTCTTTATTTGGATATTTTCACGGCCTCAAAACTGCAAGCTTGTAAGCTAATAAATTCTCATTGTTAAAGCCAACACATTTCATGGTATCTGCTTTGAGCAGCCTAGGAAACTAAAATACCAGCTGCTTGACTGCCAATAGATGTGGGACACTATTGAGATAATTTTTTAAATTGTTCTTTCTTTGTGGAAATAGTTTCCACAAGAAAGACAATTTTTAGTGCTGGTGATGGAACTATAGAAAAAGAGAAACAGCCTAATTAAGTAGTGGTTCCTAACTAGAAGTTTTATACAAAAAAGAATATGCTATGATAAAATTTATAATCTGAAGATTTCTGAAAGTGCCAAGATATGTACCCCAAGAATGAAGAAAGAATGGATTATAGAAAGGAGGTTTTCTAAAAACCTATGGCTGTGATAAGAAGCAATAAATCTCTTGACACACCAACTCAAACATTCAGTGCTTCATCAAGATCCCCATCTCAGAAATGTGTATTTTAGGACATTGGACTTAATGACATTAGCCAAAGAATTCTCATTGTTATGATTCCTATACCCTGAGCAATCTTCTGGTTGTAATTCTGTTTCCCATACTGCTTGCCCACAAGAGAGGATAAATAGACTGACCAGCACTGTGCTGAGTATTTTCCCTTTTTCCTGCACATACATTCTCTACCCTTCTCACCCTGATTTCTGCTCTGAGAGGCTGACCTTTTTGGATTCTATCATCTGAACTCCCTTGCCCCATTGGTCTCCCCCTTTGAGTTGGGCTAATGGGCTTCAGCAGAAGATCAGAGGAAGGCAGAAAAAAGTAGAAGGTGGGGGAGCAGGTATTCATTCCCCAGGTTTCTCCATATGGTGCTATTGTGGGCTGGCTGTGTCTCAAATAGTTTTCTTCACACAGCCCTCTCTGTCTCTGGGTTCCAGTAATTGCTCCTTCCCCCTCACTTCTTCAGGCCTTCAGTCCTTCAAAAATCTGGCCCTGTGACCCTGCTTTGGCTCCCAAAATGTAGAGAAGGGTAAACATGTACAGTCCATCCCCAGAAAGAACAGTCCTCTAATTAACCAATAGAGCACAAAGTCCAGAGGATGGTGCAAAACATTTCTTTACTTTTTCCTCCATACAGAGACAGCATCAGGTGGGTGCCAGGTTCCCTTTTCACTCTCCTCTGCTTCTCTCTTTCCTTCCCGCACCCCCCCACCCCCCCGCCCCCCGCTCTATCCCCTGCATCCTCTCCATTCAATCAGTGCCTTTTATGATCAAGTCCCTGGGGATTCTTTTCCCTAGCACAGTCCCAAGCGTAATTGTGAGCCTTCTGATCTTCCAGTTGAATTGGCCGAGGCCTTCACAGTCTTGAGAGTGAAGGGCTCACAAAACAAACGCATTTTAAAAACAAGACTCATTCCTGTAAATACTGCTTTCCTCTCATATCTCTAAGATATACTATTCTGCTGAAAGACTTCCCCATCTTTTGTGAGAAAAAGAATGTGGGGAGAGGGATGTGAAGTACTAAGAGAACAGGAAAGATGAGGAAAAGAATGGAGTGGTCGCTGGAGGTATAAGTCTATATCCAGGGAGGAAAGGAGAGAGGAGGAAAGCATTTCAGGAAGTAGAAACAGTATATAGGATGGCTCGAAACATGGGAAGGTGGACCGTTTGTGAAACTCAGATAAGGCCAGCGTAACAGGAGCTTTGTTAGCAAGGGCAAGAGTAGTATATGAGATCAAGCTGGGAATAAGATAAAGCTGAGCATTTTTGGTCATGTTAAGAAGGTTGAACTTTATCCTAAGTAAAGAGTTAAGGGAATATTATCAAAGTTTGATAGGGAGCAGTTGAAAGGCTCGTCCATGTATCTGTTATATATCACTCTGTTTCTTGGCCTTCTTACATTTAATATTTGTTTTTAATTACTTCAATGATACATGAACAACATATTCTTAGTGGAAAAATGTTGAGCACCAGCTTCCCACATACGAGGTCCGGGGTTCAATCCTGGGCCCCAGTACCTAAAAAAAAAAAAAAAAAAAAAAATGTATGTACAAGGATATTCATTATAACATTATTCATAATAGTGAAAACTTGGAGACTACCTAAATATCCAACCACAGGAGATTATTTAAATTATGAGATAACTATACAATGGGGTACTAAGCAGCCGTATAAAGCAAAGAGGCACACACATACAATGTAACATGGAAGAATAGCTAAAATTAATTTCTTGTTGAATGAAAAGAGCAAGTTTCAGAACGATATATATAGTTGTAATTCAATTCTAAAATAAGGAAAATAACCCTACCAATTAATATGTCTATACATTTAAAAAGGTCTGGGAAAACACACAATGAACTGTTAACAATGATAACTCTTGGCTAGAGACAATTGAAAGGGGAGCATGGGATTCCAACTTGTTTACATTTTTATAATGGATATATGTTATTTCTATACTCAGTTTAAAGTTGAATTATTAACAATTTTTGAAAAGTTATGCTGCCTCTCAAATATTCATTGAACCCTTGTGACATGTGTGCTTAGCACTCTGATAGGGGTTAAAGAAGTCCTTAGGAAGTTCTCTTTAGGAACCAAGCATCTTGTTAGAAAGAAAAGCAGAACTTAATACAAGACAGCTATAATCAACTGCTGTGGGAATGACCAACAAGAGTACCAGTCAGGTGCCTTTAAGGAAGAGATCACAGATTCACTGTTGGAGGTAGAATTACTGGGGAAAGTGTACAGTGATATTTTGAAAAGGACACTCAAGAAGATCTGGGTTCAAGTCTTGTCTCTACCACTTCTTAGCTGTGTGGCTCTCGGTAAGTCACTGCAATCCCTGAGATTCTGTTTCTTCATAAGAATCTGTAAGAGATGGAAAAATCTCAGTATGCTTTGTAAGATTGTTTTGAAAATCAAACGACAAACTAAAGCATCATGGTTGATTCATACTAGGTTTCAGTTCAGTTTTAGTAGGCTAGGAGTATTTCCTGAGCCTCATATTCTGCTAAATCTTCATAGATGACACATATTTTTAGTGGTTGGCTGAAATGTTCTGCCTTTGACTATATAATGGAGAACCAAGTAAAAGAATATTATTGAAATTAAATAGACCAATGCATTATATGGGTATAAGTCCATTTCTTTGGATGAACTAAGGATCCCAGATTTGATCAGCCTCAGAAAAACATAAAAGTAATCCATAATAACCTTCAAAATTAATACAAAGAAAATGTCTGCTCTAGAATCCTATAAGGTCATAGACAGAAAAGTCTACAAGACCTTTATAACCAAAACATTCAATTATAATTCACCTTCAACTGGTTAAGAAAGTACATGTGCCACCTTTCTTGTTATCAAAAAAGTCTGAGCTTGAATTCCCATTTTACCACTGTGAGATAAAATGAAGATAATAAAAATACCTATAGTATTTTAAGGCTCCTTTGAGGTACTCTATGTGAAGGAGCCCATTGAAATCCTTGCAAATTGTGATGTTCAGTAGTTGTAATTGAAGTTAAGGGAGAAAATTCTTGTGGAAATGACATTTCAAGGAAGAAAGAGCTCTGAGGCCTTGAACCAAGAATCATCACCTCTATGAACCACCATTTTACTCCTGCAAAATGAAAGGATTGATATGCAGTATTTTTATGGGGTGATGAAAAAGTTTTTAAACTAGAGAGAGCTGGTGGTTGCACAATATTGTGAATACACTAAATATCACTGAATTACACACTTTAAAATGGTTAATTGTATGTTATGCAAGTTTTACCTCAATGAAAAGAGAAGGGATTGAATTTAAATAATCCAAGGTCCCTTTCACTCAGCCAATAGTAATAAGAAAGCACTTCTAGGTATCAGGCACTGTTTTAATTGCTTTATATTTATTGATTCATTTAATCTTTGCAGCAAACCTATAAAGTAGGCACTACTATTATCCCTGTTTTATAGATGAAGAGACTGAGGGACAGCGAGGTTAGGTGACTTGCCCAATGTCACAGAGCTAGTGAGGGTCAGAGCCAAGGTTTGGATCTCGATGGTCTGACTCCAAAGTTCATGCTCTTACCTTCATTCTGTGAATCTCTGTCATCCTCAAACATTGAGTCCTTTGGTTTTTGTTAATATTTAAAGGAGACGATCCCCATAATGGTTTCCTTCTACTTTTTTTATTTTAAAAGTTGATTGATTTATAAATTTACTTGGAGGTGTTTTGGGGGTTTTGTTTTTGTTTTTGTTTTTGTTTTTGTTTTTGAGAAAAATTTTAAATGCAGAGAAAGAATTGTATTAGTGGCATAACAAATTACCCCAAATTTTCACAGCATTAAACAACAATAATTTATTATCTGACATAATTTCTGTGAGTCAAGAATCTGACAGTGGCTCAGCTGTGTAGTTCTGGAGCAGGTTCCTTCATGAGGTCGTAGTGAAGTTGTTGGCCAGGGCTGGAGTCATCCGAAGGGGCTGCTTCCGTGCTCACTCACACAGGTGGCCGTTGGGAGGAGATTTCAGTTCCTCACCATATGGGCCTTTCCATAAGCTGCTCTTACAACATGGCAGCTGGCCTCTGGGTGAGCATCCCAACAGAGGGAGAGAGAGAGAGTGTGTGAGAGAGAGAAAGAGAACTCAAAACAGAAGCAGCAGTCTTTTTATAATCTTATCTTGGAAGTGATATTCCATCCCTTTTGCCATATTCTATTTTCTAGAAGCAAGTCACCAAGTCCAGCCCAAACTTAAGGGGAAAGAAATTAGGCCCCATTTCTTGAGGGTAGGAGTATCAAAGAATTTGTGGACATATCTTTAAAACTACAAGTATAAAGAAGAATATAACAAATAGTGCTCCAAATTGGCAGTTATTAATACTTTATCGTATTTTTCTCAAAAGCATTTTCAAGAAAAGAAATCAAACATTAGAAATAAAATCCTCTTGGTTCCCATGCCTAGTCCCAATCCCTTTCTTGCTTTACAGGGGTAACAGCTATCAAATTGTAGGGTGTATCTTTCCAGTCTTATAAAATTCTTTTATATACATATAGTGAAACAATGCATAGTATACATAGTGAAAATAATGTGTAGTATTATTTTGTGGGTTTTTAAATTTTTTTATGAATGCTGTCTTATTTATATATTCTGCACTTTGCTTTTTTCACTAGTTTTTTGAGATTTATGCATGTTGATATATTTAGTTCTAGTTCAATATTCCATTGTATAAATAGACCACATTTAGTTCATCTATTGATGGAGACTATTTCCTAAATTGTAAGTCACTATTATAACTAATGCTGTAACAAATAGATCTATTCATGTTTCCTTGTACACCTGTGCAAGAGTTTCTCTAGAGCAGAGTTTCTCACTCTTATTTTGACCCCTACCCACAAAGAGAAATTTCTCATTGTGACCAGGCCACATCTCAATGTGACCCATTGTTTCTTGAGAAATGTTGTTTCTATGAAAAATGACCTCTGATATTACCTATTACCTATTTTAATGTATGCTATTTTAAATTGCTAGTTGAGATCCACTAGACTGATTTCTGGATCCATTATTGGGCTTCCACCTGCAGTCTGAAAAACAATTTAAGTTCTATATCTAGCCATAGAATTGTTGGTCATAGGTTATAACAGTTTAAACTTTAAAATATATTGCAAACTTGCTCTTCATGGTAGTCATACCAATTTACATTCCCCGCAGTAGTGTATGAGTTCCTTTTTGTCCACATTGACACCCACACTCAATACCATCAGATTTTTCATTTTTACCAATCTCATTATTGGGTCTCATTTAAGGGTTGGATGAAGGCAGACCTGTATCAATATATTATTTCTTTTGTGGGGGAGGCATGGGTATAATGGGAGAATTCTTTCTCCTATGCTTGTCTCATGGTTGCTCTGTGTAATCACCAAGTACCCTGGAAAATGCAGTAATTAAAGGTAGAAAGGGAAAACTACAGGGCATCCTTTGGAGGTATCACTTGGGAACAGAATCATCTGCCATGACTCCCTCTGTTCTTCCAAAGAAGCTGCTTCAATCCATTTCCCATTTTCCTCCATTCCTCTACCCTACCAGGGCTCATTCCAAGTAAGCAGCCACTTACTCTCCTACTTCACAAGAACATGAAACCAACAGATGAAAACTGCCATTTCCTATCCTTCTTCTATAATCTTACCTATATCTGCTTCCATTCTCTCTCTTTCCAATCTATCAGGTGGTAAACTGAGTCCTACCCAGGGTGAATTCTATCCCCTCCCTTCTGCTGAGGGTTCTTGCTTCATAAATGATTCCCTCTTTTGCCTCTATCTTTTAACCTCTCCTCTCTACCTCATGCTTCCCTTCAGTGTTTGAGCATGTTCAAGTCTCTTCTTCCTGAATAAGGTCCTTTAATCCTTATTTCTCTGTCTGACTTTTACTTATCCTCAGGCCCAATCATCACTTCCTCAAAGAGACCTTTCCTTTCGTAATAGCACCTATCCTTTTCCATCATAACATTTACCTAAATATGTAATTGTATACTTAATTGTGGGTCTGCCTCCCCTACTCACAGCAATAGTAGCCTTATCCCTCTAGCACCTAATACAGAATAGGCACTCAGTACATATTTGTTAATTAAATAAGTGATTCCTAGCCTACAGCCTCACTCTTACTCTCCACTCCTGCTTGAAAGTTAAAATCAGAATTAAAAGCCTGTCACACTCCTCCCCTGCTTGAAAAATGCTGTTGCTGTCTCAGCCTGCAGAGTAAAGTCCACTCTCCTTAGCAAAGCATAAAATGGTTCTGTGAAAACAACTCCCTTCCCCCTCACAAAACAAAAATTAATTCTTCTAATAGAGGAAGTAGAAGAGGGAAAGCTCACATCAGCGAATACTATTATTAGCTGACAGCACTGGTAAAAGAAGTGGTAGAGGAAGAGTTTAGAATCCGTAGATAAAGAAGATTAAGTAATTATTTAAGGATTTCATTCATGTATTTTTCTCATGCTCTTTTTCTTCCTATTTTTTCAGTGGAAAGAGACCCTAACATTTTATTGAGCACTTACTATAAGCCAGGCATTAGGCTAAATGCTTTATTTTATTTCATTTAGTTTAATTCTCTTTAAAATCATCCATATGTATTATTTCCCCTTCCAAAACTAAAATTATTTGAGGCCCAAAATATCAAATGCACCAAGGAAAATGAAATATTCTGGTGTTTTCCACACATGAGAAAGGGCAAAAGGTTTGTACAGTATATGTGCTTTTGATTAGTTTAAATTAGGCCATGGGTCATCTCTGGCATGTGTGGCACTCTTATTCTGCCTCCCTTCCACATAAACTCTCCTTTCTTTTCTTTTTCTATCTTACTTCTCTCTTGTTCTTCTCTCCCTCTTTGCTTACTCTTCCCCTCACTCTTACTCAATTTGATTATTTTCTTTATCTTCTCTTTTCCCTCTGCTTATGTGCTGAGGCCCATCAACAGCCTCATTGTTGCCTTTCAGGTTAAAAGTTTACTGACCCCTTGTCTAAGCTGAAGTGAAAGCAAACAGAAAAGAAAGACTTCTTTTCATTCCAATGGGCTGGAAATGTAACAAAGTGTAATGATGGTGCAGTATGATGTATGACCCAAAGAGATAAAGTCCTACACACTACATGGCTTTTAGCTCCTAATATGCAAGGGAATGTTCCCCACTGAGCCTCTTTGTGAGGTTTACTGATTATACTGAAATTCTCACATTTCCACTTTGAAAAGAAATTTTCTTTAGGATGGCCTGTAACCAGAAGATGGTTAGCATTTTTTCAGAACGTAAGAAGTTGTTGAGGGAAGTTTCCCTAAGGCTTGAAATGTGAGAATGGAAGCAAAAGGAAGAAGCAGTCCTTTAAAAGCAAGAGAAACTAATGATGAAAGTCTTCAAAAAGATGAGGCTGGTGAACCTGAAAATGTGCCCATTCATTAGGTCCTCAGAATGCAAAGGCTTTGAAAAACCAAAACTAGGTTTCTAATCCAGGAGGTTTTATAATGTGTTAGACTGTGTAAAGCTGACTCAACAGGTGCCCTCCATTTTTATGTTTTCTGATTCTCTGCTTTCAGGCAAATGAGAGAAAACCACAGGGATAAATCATTCCTTCGGTTCAATTTCAAGAAAAAAGTATTCACTTCTTTGCCAAACTTTTCAAGTGTTTTCTGAATACCAGACTCAATATTTAAACAAACCAAATCTTGAAGCTCAGGCAGATGCTGTAAATCATCAAAGTTGCTCCCCGTTCCCCCCACCCACCAATAAACAGACATTAAAAGAAAATTAGTGTTGAAGAACAGAGCTAGTGGGTAGGTGGTTTATAGCTTATAAGGTGAAGATCTGACAACATTTTATCAGAGAACTTTGCTGACTGGTAAAAAGCAGTGAATCGCTGCCAAACATTGAGAGATGATTACGAATGTCTACGAGGGCAGGCATTGTTCCCTGGAAGTAGAGGCAGTGTTTGAAAGCTACACAGTAGATCGTAGGGGCAAATGGATCTGTGTCTCCTGGAGTCTCTTTCCCTTGATAAAAAGCATTTAGATTCCTGCCAAGAACAGCATCCTCCTTCTCGTCAACAGATACCCCACCACCTTAAACTAATCACAGATATTATTGGCTCATTACATCTTGATGCCATTTTGATGCTTATGATAGTATAATGATACATGCAAAGCTAATATAGTTTAAAGGATTTTAAGGCTATACTTTGAAAATGAGAAACCTTGAATCACCCAATTGATCCAGGAAATGAGTTCCCTGATTTAATGCAGAGTCATTGGTGGGAAAAAAAGCCTCTCCAGGGGCTTAAATCTCAAAGGAATGCTTAACTCACAGCTATCCTTTTACGAAGAAAATAGTAATGGTAGTCATAAGGAAGTTTTGCAAATTGGCATTCCAAAATGAAGCATCACTGGGGTTTCTTTTTGGTTACATGCCTGTAACTGGCTGCTTGATTGAGCTGGACTCAGGGGAAAAAAAGGGCAACTTTACTCTTTCTCACCACTGCTCTTTCAAACTTCCTCTGTCCAGTTCTTCTCCATCCTTGAATGAAATCTTTGGCAGAGATCCTAGCTTTTCTCTCCATGTTCAGGTATTAAAAAGTCCAGTACCATTTAATATCAAAACTTTATACTGTCATTTGATTCAAAATTTCTCTTTATCTCCACCCCCTCTCCCACCCCTATCCTCAGGCCTGAATTGAAAGCCTACTAAGGGGAAAGGTCATAGTGTGTGCGGGAGGGATGTTCCTCTTTCTTTCTAACTCCACTTCCTTCTACACTTCCTAGTTGCTATTTCTGGCTATTCCGAAGTCCAATTGAGGGGGAAGGAGGATTAGAGAAAAAGGGCAGTATTCTGTGCCTAGTACGGTACGATTTTCTGAGTTCCCACTACTGAGGACCTCCTCCCTCCAGTTTGCTTTCATAGAAAATGATTTCAGGTTGACTGCTACTCTCCCCACTGCCTGTCACCCCAACTAACTCACTTCAGTTTGAAGCTTTAGATGGCCCACCACTGTTGGAGTTACCTCACCCCTTTAGATACACCATTTTGATGGAGTTCCTTTTAAAATGACCAAAATCCAGCTCTTTTTTATGGGATACACATGCAGCCCACAGGAATCCTGCATCTTTGCCCCACAGATCCTTATTCCCAATTCTATTGACACTGTCACCACAGGTCCTTTACCAAGCCTCTTCCCACTTAGATGTTTTCATACACATGCCAGGTACAAATTCCAAGTCCTTCCAATTCTAGGGGCACACTCAAGCTCTGCAAGTGGTTCTCTGGCACTCCATCATCTTTCTTGAGATGTGGGTGTGAAGTATTGCCTACTCTGTGGAAGAGAGGGCAGGGACACAAAACATCTGCTAGATTCTCCCACCCAACAAGGGAACAGGTATAAGATGACTCACTCTGTGAAGAACTTAGCTTGATTGAGTCCCAGATTGATGTGAAACACCAGATCCATGATAGAACAACCAGGATTCCTGAAAGGGCCTGTGATCAACCCTTTAGGTCCAGTCTTTAGGTCCAGGTATGACCCAGGGCTCCCAGAGCCCCTCCGATTCTCATCCCTCACCTCTAGTCATGGCAGTTAGGAATTCAACTATGAACCCATTTATTTGGCTAGAATGAAAGCAACTCCAGAATCCTACTGTTCTAAACAAAAGTTAACTCTTCACATTCACCTTTTTACTGATCAGTACTATGGAAAGGAAATAGATTTTTATTCTTCATGAATCTTATGTTCATTCACTCATTCATTCAACAAATATTTATTAAGGTATTATCAATGTGTTAAATACCAGGGAGATACAGCTTAAAAACATATTCTCTCTGCCTTCAAGGAGTAATATTCTGGTGTATTACAGAGATGGCCCTATTACAAGTATTCTGTGGAATGTGAACACAAATTCCAAATAGCAAGCATTGCCACTGATCAATCCTTGTTGGTCCTAATTGATAAACTGCTTATTTCTATAAGACTCAGGCAGCCAGGAGTTGATCAGGTTTTTTAGGCTGGAAGTTTGCACAAGTTAGAAGCCTGTTTTAAGAAAAAGAATACAATAATTTTTACAAAACTATATAAGACTATGTGAGTACATTACCCAGGGCCCTCCCAGGGTCTTATAGAGACCCACACAAACGAGGGACCCTGAAGCTTATGTTTCACTGGCTTCTTGGTAAATCTGCCACAAGACTCAGTCCATTTCTAAAGTTATTAGATGTTTAAGGAGTGCTCCTGATTATATAATGGTAAATTTGGGCTCTAAATTCAGTCAGACAGACCTCTATTTGAATTAGCCTCTACCACTGACATCCTGTGTATTTTGAGAAAAGTTATTTAAATTCTCTAAGTCTCAATTTCCTCTTCTTTGAAATGAAGGTAATAGTAGAACCCACCTCATACAATTGTTGCAAAGATGAAAATACATAAGCATGTAAAAGCTTAACAGTCCATTAACAGTGCTTAATATGTGTTAGCTATTGTTAGCTATTACTGCAATGTGAAGTGTCTGAACACTTAGTCCCTGTATTTGCCTTTCAAAACTAGCAGATCCTTGGTTCCTAACAACAGAAAATTCCAGGGCGCATCTATAAGGAAATATCATATATATTTTTTAATGAAATAAAACACAGAACCCCCAAGTCTGGTTACTTGGAAAATTTCCTGGTGAAAATGAGCAACTGGACCCCTGACTCTCCCACCTGAGGGCCCTCTCCATGTGGAGCACCCACTATCCCGGGTGGTTGAGAAAGAGCTGCTGCTTTTCAAACACGCTGAGACCAGATCGGGCTGTGAGAAAATAATTGACTAAAATCTAGGGGATAGTAAAAGGAACAAACCAAACAACCCATAGCCAATATAGAGTCTGCTTTCTCACAGATACCGTCCCATTTCACCTGAGGCCTTGGGAAAAGAAATTTTGCTTGGATTCCTCCTAGCTTCCAATCTTCTTCTACATGCTCAACACCATAGACAAGTACCTGCCACCAAGGTGTGCAATCCCAAACACAGAGCTAATATACAGATATGCACAAAGATTTCACATCTAGGAAGGCACCATTCATATTATAGACATCATAGAGTTTTATATTTATCAGAACAATTTTCTGGCAAATGGCAGTTAATTGCCTTATTCTAACATACTCAGTACATTATGACAATTTTACGAGAGATAGAAGTAAAATGTCTAGAGTAAGATTTGAGGAAGTGGTGCCTTTTCTCAATTTGTACATATGTATAATATGGGCTGTGGGGACACTGCCTGGACATGTAGAATATTCAATATTTAAATCAAAAGAAAGAGAGATCCAGTCCCCTTGCCCATTACCCCACACCTAGAGCCTGCCCTCTCAGTTTCCATTTCCCATCTGAGGACCTACCAGGAATTGACACACAGAATTGTCCTACCCTTCAGCCCAGAGCTCTTGACTTTGCTTTTGCAGAATTTACAATATAACTAGATATTCACATAACACAATAATCTATAACAATAAACACATATGGTAAAAAGAATCATTTCTTTATAAAGTTTCTAAAATACTTGCACACATACAGTTGTCATTTATTTTAAGGCTATGTTCATTTCAGCAAAATGGCTAAGGATATATTAAACTGGATAATTTATCTACTGTTCTTTTTGACAGCCTCTGCTTTTATAATATCATTCCTAAAACAGAAGGAAAAAATTACCCAGCTATTTTCAGTGTAAGGCATACCAGATATGATGTCCTATTTCCTGAATCATCAATGAAAAGAAGTTTGGCTTTTCAAATTGTTGGCCCAATATAAATATAGCTATAGTCAGCAACATACAATTCATATCGGCCATATTTAACCTTCCCATCCTTAGTACAAGTTTATTTCCTCAAACATGGTCCTTACTGCTATATTTTGTATTTTGCTTAATTTTCAAGGTGTTCTGAGATACATGTTAAAATCAAACTTTATTTCTAAGTGAAAAAGAAAATTTCTTAAGCTAGACACAAAAGGACACATATTATATGATTCCACACTAATATGAACTACATATAATGAACCAAGTCATAAAGTTAATAGCTAGAAGATTGGTCATCAGAAGATAGAATGAGGATAAAGGATGGGGAGCTGAAGCTTAGTTTGTGCAGAATTTGTAACACGATTGATTGTAAATGTTTGGAAATGCATAGAGGTGATGACAGCACATTAGAGTGAATGTAATTAGCAGTGCCAATATGGGAGTATGATTGTGATTGAAGGGGTAAGTTTGTCACTAGAAGGAAAGCTAAAGGATGAAGCATGGGACTGTGCAGCATAGTGAACCCTGTTGCAGACAATGAGTGTGGTTAATAGTACAAATAAAAGCATGTTCTTTCATGAGTTGGAACAAATGGGCATTGATATTGCAGGATGCTAATAATGGGGTGGAATTTATGCAAAGGTACACCTAAAGCAGACTATGGACTATAGTGAATAGAGATATATTAATATTTTGTAACCAATGGTTAAAAAAAGAGAGCGAAAACTACGCTAAATGACAGAAACCAGACTCAAAGTACTGCATATTGTTTGACTCCACTTATATAAACTGTAAATATGGATAGATTTGTAGAGATGGAATTGGATTAGTAGATATGTATGGCGGAGGAGAGGTAGAGGGCTTGAGAGGTGATTGTCGTGGGTAGGGTTTTTTTCTTTTTGGAGTAATGAAAATAATAGTGATTGCAGTGATGAATGCACAACTCTGTGATTATACCAAAACCCATTAAATGTACCCTTTAGATCAGGGATTCTTAAGAGGTCCATGAGCTTGAATAGAAATTTAAAAAAAAAAAAACATTATTCTTGTGGGGACGTGTTGGTGCGGGTGTGACATATTTATTAAATAATACACAGTATAGTGTGGACTATGTAAGGGGGTCTGTGGTTTTCACCTGACTGGCAAAGGGGTCCATAGAACAAAAAAGTTTAAGAACCCCTGCTTTAGGTGGATTTTATGGTTTGTGAATATATCTCAATATATTGCTTTTTAAAAAAAGAAAGAAAACAGTTTCTAAAATGTGTTTCTTGGTAACTCCAATACAAAATTTCCAAGTTAATTCAGAAAATATTCACTTTTCTAAATGCTTAAACTTTCTTATTGTGATTTCTACACAAGAATGTGTGTGTATATATGCAGTTTAAAGAATAAAGAACAACTGTGTGCCCACCATCCCTCTTAAGAAATCAAACATTACCAGTTAACTTAGAAGTTTTCTTTGTGCCTCTCCCTGATGCCAGCCCTCTCCTTGCTCACCCTACAGGTAATATGTTGAAACTTTGCTCATCATTCCTTGCTTCTCTTAATTGCTTTATCATATGTGTGTCCCTAAGCAATAAATTATCTAATTTTGCCTGCTTATGTAAATGGAATCATACACCTATAGTCTTGCTTGATTTGCTTTTTTCTTCAACATGTTTTTGAGAGTCATCAACCATTGATACATGCAGCTGTAATTTATTCAGTTTTTGCTACTTTGTAGTATTCCATTGTATGAATCCATTCTACTGCTGATTGATATTTAGATTGTTTCCATTTTTTGGCTCTTTATGAACAATGTTGCTGTGAACATTTTTATTCACATATGCACAGTTTCTTCTAGCGTATAACCCCAGAAGTGGAGAGTTTTTGTATTCATCAGAAGAATTAGATTAAGAAATCAAAGCAATGCTAAACCACAGGGTTTGTAAAACACATATTTGATGATGATGATGATGATGATTTCCTTGTGTTTAATAATACAATAGTAAAAGCTCATGCTTGGGTCACTCATTCTGGCTTGAAAACATTATTTCATATAGCCAGCCCACAAGAAGAAAGTCCAACACTAGTCTCCAGGTTTTCCACATAGAAGACAAAAGATGAAAGGATGGGAAATTCGATGAAGTGGTTTCTACCAAGTGATAGTAAGTGTTTGCTAAGGGATATTATAGCAAGAAGAACTGAAGCCTGACAACTATGGGAAGAATATATATTGGACTGGGGCAAGAAAACTTGACCTCTAAATCTGCCTCTATTTATAGATGGCTGTGTGGTTTTGGGAAAATTGGGCAATGCCACTGAATATCAGTTTCCAAGTCCATAAAATATGAAATTTTTATTCAATGACCTTTGGAGTCACTTCCAACTCAATAATTCTGATTCAGTGATTGCAGATGTGGAAATGACAGTTTTGCCCGCCCCCTAGTGGTTTCCTCTGGCCTTGCAATTAGAGAAGACAGCTAAAAATGGTGGTTTATTGCCCCTCAAAAATGTCCTTGTGTAATACATTTTAAATATTATATTTCTAAAAGGTATGAGAATTAGAAAAAAACTTTTCATGATGACACTACAATTTTTAATATCACACATGTAAATGGAAAGTTATTTTTCTTATTGACAAGAATTAATATTTGCTTATAACAATCAATTAATGCTTTTGAGCTATATGTTTGTAATTTTTACATTTACTTTTCTGTATGCATGTTACATTTCAATAGTAGGTGAGGAAAAAAAGGTTCAGGGCTCCTGCCCCCGTATTGAAGAAAAAAAATCAATGAATGCATCTCTTTTATCTAAATTAATGCCATTAGTAATTATCTATGTAGGTTAAAAAAAAAAAAAAAACTAGAGAATTTACAAAGATTAAACAAAATAACTTACACAGTATTCAGTTCATAGTAGGTATTCAGTGTGCGTTAAATGAATGTCAATCTGAAAAAACTTTTTTTTTTCAATTGGAGTCAGTCAACATCTAGTGGATTGGAAGTAAAAGAGAATGGCGTTGATCTACTTTGTTAATCTCTTGGGAACAGATTTAACCACTTAAAGACTGAGTTTTTTTATTTGCAAAGAGGGAATAAAAATTTCTGATGCCTGTTGAAATGACAGGAACATCATAAAGATTAGTGAGTTGAATGTTGGTTTAAAAAAATTTTTTTAAATAGCATGTTCCCTCGAAGAGCAGTGTTATATAAAGACTCAGTTCAGTATCCTCAGAAAATGGCTACGAGAGCACTATGTGCCATTTTTGAAATAGAAATAAGAAAAATAACCCTGCTCACAAAACTATAAAATGTCATTTTTCTTCAAAGAGAGGAAAAGAAGAAAAATGAAGACTCTTAACTTTGAATTTAAACACAAAATCAAAATATAAGAGAAAAAGACTCAGGTTCTAAGTTCTGAATGTTTTTGTTCTTTCAGCATTTTAAGAATTAAATGAAAAGTAAGTTTAATTATGTAAAGTACTTTGACAGAAGCTTATGCTCTTTTATATTGTTCCTTTTTCAACAGTAGAGCTACCTTGAGAAATTTTTTCTATGTCTTCTAATCTGCTCAACTGATTTTCATAGACAGCCCATTTGAAGGAAAGAGAAGGGCATTTAAGTCAGAGAAACTAAGTTTTAGGCTTGACTCTACCTCTCAAAATATGAATGACCTTGGGCAAGCCACTTTAGCTCTCTGAAGCTTATTCTCCTTCTCTACAAAATAGGAGTTTTGATAATATTGGTAGCTCACACCTATCAATCTACCCAAACCTATCAATCTTGCCTTTATCAGTTATCAAGTCTTGATTATTTTATTTCAAAATTTTCATACCCAACTCTTCCTCTATATTCCCACCTCTTCTGCCCTAGATTCCTCTAGAACATTGCCCATTTGCCATTACCCCCTATGAAACCACTGCCACCAGGATGAAATTTCTCATGTGTAAATGTAATCATGTCTTCCTAGTGCTCAATATTCTTTATGGCTTCTAATCACCTACAGAATTAAATCTAAACTATTTCGCCATCTAGCCCTGCCTACCTGCTCAGCTTCATCTTCTGCTGGTCCTCTTTTTGTACTCCACAGACTCATAATTTCATGATTGTGGGTTTTTCCTGCCTTTGTGCATTTGCACATTTATTTCTCCAGCCTGGAATGTCCTCCTCCCACTCAGCTTCTCAAGTATAATATTTTCTGCAGAATCTCCTCATTTATTGTCGGCAAAAATCCTACTCCCTCTTCAAATTTAAAATATCTTCCTTTCACATGTTTCCCTTCCACTTTGTTCAGATCTTCTTTATAGTTCTTTCTTGTCCTTGCTGTGCACCTTTTAGACTGTCGACTCCTAAGGAGAGTTGATCATGTCTTTTCATACTGCTGTTCCCATGCCTAGCACAATGCCTGTACCCAATAAACACTAAACAGTGTTTGCTGTTGCATGAAGGAATATTTTCTAGTATTCTAACCCCTGGGCTGGTTTCATTTTGTGTATGTTATTTTTTTATTTTCACAAATTTTTAATCATTTCTGTATTTTGGTATTTATGTTAGTGATTATAATAACCTTATCTTGGGACATCTAACTGTATCAAATACAATATTATTGCTTAAGTCAGGGCTTTTATAATTAGAAGGAAGAGACAACTACTCAAGTTAGTTCAAGGGAGCAAGAGGGAGTGGGGTTATCATGAGGATGCTGCAGGGATAGTGGGAGGATCCAAGCCCAGGAATTCTCATGGGAAATGAGGCTGGTACAGAGCAGCCTCTTGATCTCTCATCACATCCTGACATCTTTCTATGCATATGTTCTGTTACTCCTCTCTTAGCTCCACCTGCTTTCAATTTCTTGATAACGTTCATGTAAATTTTGGCTTCAATTCAATCCCTTGACATCTTTTCACCCTTTGTCCCTACCATTTCCTCTCATTCTCAAATTTCCGATTCACAGAAAAGGCTAATTGACACAGCTCACTGCTTTGGGCCAAGCCACATTCACTCATTCATTCATCAAATATTTATGGACTACTTCTTATGTGCAGATACTTTTCTAGATGCTGGGATTAAAGCAGTGAAAGAGACTCCCTCATGGAGCTTACATTCTATTAGCCACAGTTAAGTCACTGAACTTGTACTCCCTAGACCAGATGCCACCTATTGGTACTATCAGCTGCGGTTTGGGAACTGATAAAAGTGAGCAGGGCAGATTCCCCAAGAGGAGGTGTGGGCAGGGCATGGACAGACTTAAGTGCCATTTTTGCTTGAATCTTCTTTTTATTACTCTTACTCCCTTATTTTAGTCTCCTTCTTTTAATCTTATCTTCTTCACTTCATTCAAAGACACCATGAGATTTGAATGCATTCTTACATATTCTAAATAGGTATAATCTTGAAGTTAATTTGCAAAGCGTTTGCCTTAAGGAAAATCTAGAGTTTGGAATGGTTTCCAATGCTGAAGAGTGTATCCTAAGGCAGGATGGATAACCTTTTGCTCTTGATTTAATTGCATCAGTTCTCTTTGCAAGTACTAGATGTTATTCCTATATATTTCTGTAGTTGGGGGAGAAAGAAATTACTTTAAAAGCCTTTAGTAACAACTCCTAATTTCCATTAAAGTCCATCTTTCTGTGTGATCGCACCTTTCTTTCTGGGCTTACTGTGTGCGTGTACATGTGTACAAAAGCCTATGTGGGCATATTATTCTGACTGTCCCTTGAAGTCTCTGTCTTTATTTCTTTGTTACTCAACTGTCTCCCCCTCCTACCTCTTTGTTTTGTTCTCCCTCTGCTTCCCCAAACCCCTGAATCTGTTTGTTTACCTTAACTATGATATAAAACTGAAATCAACATTACCTTAACTATGATATAAAACTGAAATCAACATTACCTTAACTATGATATAAAACTGAAATCAACATTTTCTTGCTTTCTGGGCTGGGATTGTAGATGAGTGTTGTAGGACAGGATTCCCACTTAGTACCACGCCTAAAATCCAGCTAACAGCCAAGAGGTGAGAAGTAATGACAGGGCCTGGACTCAATTGGAAGGCTTCTTACAAGAATAAATATCTGCCACCAAGTGACGTCTTTTCTCTTAAAATTTAATTAGCTACTAGAATGCATAATGCACTATGCAACATTAATAATGATGATGGATGTTTGTTTTATATTAGAGAGTGAACACAATATACAACAACATCAAGAAAACCAAACATCCAAGAAGCTTGCTCATTTACTTTAGCATGACAGGAGTTAAGTACCCCCAGTAACTCTCTGCTTAAACTAGTTCTGGTTTACTCAAACCTATGCAGATTAAATTTGCCATAAATCTTCTCTTAGAATCAGAAGTCTGCAGAGGTGCCTGACTCCAAAACAATGAGACTTCAGAGCAATTTTTCATAAAGAAATTCTTGCAGGCAGTTTCCACTCTACTTTTAAACTCTAAATGGATCCATAACTGTTTGCTTACAACTTACAGAAGGAAAAACATTCCAAACCCTAGATTTTCCTTAAGACAAAATCTTTGCAAAAACAAAAGCAAAAAAAAAAAAAAAGACTCTTTCAGCATGATCTAGACCTGAATGAAAACCCTAGGATGATTGTCTTTGTAGTCGTTGTAGTTCGGCAATTCTACAACTATTGGCTAACTTCATTCAACTTTTCCCAGCCAAGTAATTGATTTTATATCTACACTTACCATCTATATAGCATATCATTAACTCGTTTCAAACAGCATTAGTGGAATTCCAATTTTTTAAAAAACTTGTTTCTTAAAGAAACTCACTCTTAAAGTCATATCAGACATTCCCCTCTTGTTCTAAACATTTGCAACGTGTTAAACTAAGAAGAGACTTTTTAAACAATCCGTTTGATTTTTCAACAGATAGTTATTGGGTTCTTCCTAGTGCTAGGCCGAATAAAACAGACAAAATCCCTGCCCTCATGGAGCTTACATTCAAGTGGAGAAGGGGAAAACAGTAAAATAATCATTGTGTAGTATGGACAAAGGTGGAGTGCTGTGGGGAAAAAACTAAAGGAAAGACGGTAGACAGGGAAGGTGCGATTGCAATTTTAAATAAAGTGGTCAGGAAGGCTATGCCTTTTGAAATAGTTTCATATTTTCATTCTTGATTTCAAGAGCAGAGAAATGTCAATTCATACCCCTTCTACTATAAAAAGTTGAAATGTTATTTTTTTAAAGAAGCTTTAGATTATATAAATGTTACATTGAAAATATAGGAGATTCCCATATACCCCACCTCCTTCCCCTCCCACAATTTCCCACATTAAGAACATCTTTCATTAGTGTAGTACATTTGTTACAATTGATGAACACATATTGAAGCATTGCTACTAACCATGGACTATGGTTTACATTATAGTTTACACTTTGCCCCGCACAATTTTATAGGTTTTGACAAAATGTATAATGTCCTGAATTTGTCATTGCAGTGTCATGCAGGACAATTCATGTCTCAAAAATGCCCCCATGTTGTACCTATTCTTCCCTCTCCCTCCCCTCAGAATCTCTGGTGGCCACTGCCTTTCTATCAATGATTCAAGTTCTTCCATTGCTAGAATAATGATGAGTCTATAATAGAATAATAATAGAATAATAATAAGTCTGCTTTAGTCCATTGTTCATTCCCCAGTCTTGAGGATCTGGGATGGTGATGCCCTCTCTGTTTCTGATTGGAGGAGGCTTAGATCCCATGCAGCAGATAGATGGAACTGTCTTGCTTACAGTTGTAGATACTCTCTGTTTTGGGGGATGGGCATTATCCATCATCATCCTTTTGTTAGTTGTCCTGGGAAAGTCCAATGAATTGGAGAATAGGTGTTGCAACTCTGCTGAGATTCAGGGCTCAACTGGTTTATGAACAGACTGAAGATTTAAGTTTCTAGGACATATAATTAACAAGTATAGTACAAATTATAGGTTCAAATAAAAGGGGCAGAAGAGCCATGTATAGGGAAATTATAAATGAGTTTAACTCTGATACACTAGGGAACATATATTCCAAAGTAAGGCCCACTGACAGGATGCCAAATTTCTGAGATTGTCTGCCCTGCTTATAGTGTCTAGATGTCTCTAGAGCCCTCAGGAGCTCCACTGTTTGAGGCACTATTTACTGTTGCAGTCAATGAGATCCTGCTGAGATGTGCATAAATGTAACCTCTGGAATAACCTCCTGACTCACTTTGAAATCTCTCAGCCATAGAAACTCATTTGTATTTAATTTTTCCCCCTTTTGGTCAAGGTCTTTTTCCAGACGCACTGCTAGTCAGTGCTTGGTAATAATCCTTCGGTGCCAGGGATGCTCATCCTCAGGAGTATCCTCAGGAGTCATGTCCCATGCCAGGCGGAAGGTAGTATGTTTATATGCTGAGTTTGGCTTAGAGAAAGGCCACATTTGAGCAACAAGGAGGCATTCAGGAGGTAACTCTTAGGCAATATATGATACTAGGCTAAGTTTCAATTTCACACGCACACAAAAAAGGTTCATGAGTACAATTATCAATATCAAGGGCCTGGAGTAATGGTCTGTCCTTTGCTTGGCACTGCCCATGTACTCAGGGGATTCCTGCCACTCTATTAGATAATGTAACGGGACTCCCCAGGAAATCAATATTCTTTCAGTTATCGTGTGGGTCTCCTTCCACCAAGACAGAGCCCCATGAACACTTGAACATATTCATATGCCTTAAAGGCATGCCCCAGGTGCACTCCTCTGCACAATTCCTCCCATCACTGATACCCCATACCAGTGATCCTACTATAAAAAGTTGAAATACTATTTTTAATTATGTACTTTTTAACTTACATGCCTTTGATTAAATGTTTTTGTGTGGATCTATATTCCACCAGAAAAAAAAAAAATCTAAACCAGAGCTAAAGGTTTGCTGGTTGTCTGCAACTGCTTCAATTCATTAACTTTATAGCAACATTCTACTTTCTGAGTTGACTGGCAATCTCGGGCATCAGACATTTTTCAAAGCAGTTGATGATCCCATGAAAGAGAGTACCCTAGAATATCTGCGTCCAAAAAACTATCTGGTTTAGCCCTCTTATTTCAGTCATGTCAAAGACTAATGCAGAGAGGAAAAAAAAGAAAAACTTTCATGCTGCTACATTTCATATACTACAAATAGCAGTATCAACTGACTATAAACTGACTATAAATATTTGTAGATTGGTATATCATGTGATTTTAATGGGTTTCCACATATGAAAATGGGTTTGGATTCTCTGTTTGTATTGCTGTGCCTGGCTTCTCTTGAACATCTTTTCACCAGCTACAGAGTCATATGGCATTACTTCAGTTTCTAGTCAGTCAAACCAGTGGTTCTTAATCCTGGCTGTGCACTAGAATCACATTTTAAAAATACTGATGGGGAGAAGCATAGAGATTGAGAGGTGATGAATTTTTTTTTTTTGTCTGTTTTTTGTTTATTATTATTATTGAAATAATGAAAATGCTCTAATAATGATTGAACTGATGAATGAACAACTGTGATTATGCCAAATACTATTGATTGTATACTTTGGATGGATTGTATCCTTTATTAATATGTATCAATAAAATTGATTTGTTAAAAAAAAAAAAATACGGATGCTTGGGCTCCTGCTTCCAATTAAATCAGAATCTCTGACTTAATGCCCAAACGTTAGTTTTTTGTGTTTTTTTTTAAATTCGAATTACACAAGCGATTTCAATGCATGCCCTGGGTGGAGAACTTCTGAACTTAAACTACCAGCGACTCAGTTTTTGCCTCACTCTTATTTTTCAACTACTTTCCTTCGTTCTCTTTACTTCTTGTCCCCTTGTCTACTTCTGCCTGAGGACTGCCAACGCAAAGGTTGTTTGGCCCTATTGGTGGCCAGCTTTGGGCTAAGTTTTCAGTCCTATGATGCAAAACAGTCAGATCTAGTTACCTGGAGATTGCCCACTCATCACTTCCGCGGCTGCTTCTGTGGTTCTCTGGGGCCTTTCCACACCGTGCCGGGCTGGCTGCCCTCCACAGCTGTGCTAGGCTCAGAGCCAGCCCCCAAGGTGGCAGTCTTTGAAATGACCCTCAGAATTCCTGTGCAGTATGTAGGATCATGGAATCTGAGTGTGCTCTCAAAGACATTTCATCATGTGGCCCTCCACCCTTCCCACTATCACCATCACACATATACATACTTCCCCTTACCTGTATTATATCTCCCTAGAAATACCTTTTCTTAGTCTTGAAAAATTCCACATTCTTCGAGCATAACTCAATGGTTGCTTCCCTGAGAAGTCTTTAACTCTCTTCTATAACTCCCTAAAGGGTCCTCCTCTAGACTCCAGAGGCTGGGTCTCTATTCTACATATTTCAACAAAGGTAAAAGCTTCACCTTAAATGTTGAGTGATAGAATGAATAGACCCATAGAATATAGATGGCAAACACAGCTGGCTTGCAGGAATATCTGGCCTATCATATATTTTTATAAATAAAGTTTTGTGGGAACACAGCCTTGCCTATTCATTTACGTATTGTTTGTGACTGCTTTAGCACTATAGGGGCAGAGCTGAGAAGTTATAACAGAGACCATCTGGCCTGCAAAGCCTAAAATATTTACTTCCTGGTGCTTTGCAGAAAAGGTTTGTTGATCCCTGATCTAGAAGAAACCCAAAAGATCATCTAGAGTAATGTTTCCAATAGAAATATAATGCAAGCCACATAGGTAATTTTAAATTTGCTAGTAGTCACATCTTAAGAAAGAAAAAGAAACAGGTAAAAATAATTTAAGTAATATATTTTATTTAAACCAATATATCTAAAATATAATCATTTCAACATGTATTTAATATAAATATTATGGAATAAGATATTTAACATTCTTTTTGTCACACTAAGCCTTTGAAATCCAATGGGTATTTTACACTTAGGGAACAACTGAATTCAGACCAGCTCCAGTTCAAGTGCTCAATAGCCACATGTGTGGTTAGTGACTATTTTATTGAACAATGCAATTCTATATCCATCAATTTATAGGTGAAGAAATTGGTCCAGAGAAGTTAAGGGTCTAAAGTCTAAAGTAACACAGTTAGTTAGTGGAAGAATCAGACATTGAACTTAGATCTCTTGATTCTTAGCCAAGTGCTCCTTCTACCACATCATACTGCCTTGGCTTTTGTTGTTTGTTCATTATAAAATAATAATAAGAATTATAATAATAATTATTATTATTATTATAAACATTTTAATAATAATAATAAGACCTGATTTCTAGTTTTGCATAAGCATTAACAAGTTGTGGGACTTGGTGATATTTCTTAGTTTTTCTGGATTTTCACTTCCTTATCTCTAGAATCAAAACACTGGACTGGATGAGCTTTAAGCTCTAATGTTATATGACAATCAAACTTGTTGGTTTTTAAACCAGAATACTCAAGAATTCTAATACTAAGAAGTTATGTGTAAATATGAATTCAAGACCATGTTGGCAGTCGCCATAACAAGTGGCAAGCTTTTATGGGCCAGAATATCAGATATTCCATCCATTGAAATCTGCATTTTAGTAATCAAGACCAAGCCTGACATATTTGTGAATACCAAATCTTGTGATAAAACCATTCACTTTATTAAATCACTCCAAATCACAGCAGAAGCATAAAAATGTAGGAGAAAGGCAGAGAAATGGAGGTGACAGCAAAAACTGATGTACTTTTTAAAAAAAGTTTGCCTTAAACTGGTTGTGCTTACTTTCAAATCCATTCTCATCTCTGAATTTTGCTTCTTTATGGCAGTGTTTTCTTTTGATAAGCTTGTACATTTTTAACTGACTTTAGAATGGTTTGTTAATCTCCCATCTTTCTGGAACAAAGATATGAGATTTTAAGAGGCTTCAAGTTTACATCCTATGTTTTTGAAAACTAGCCCTCCAGTACCAAGTGACTTTATAAAACAATCCTTCTGCATTTTTCCAACCAACAGAGAAGAGATGGGTTCCCTCCCAGCAGACTCATCCACCACATTTCCTGCAAAATGGATTCAACTCAGCATATTTGGAAAAATTGACCAGAGACCAAGATGACAGCCCTGGAGGTTCCTTCCTGGGACATTTCTCAGGAAAATTCAGCCCATTAGATAGAATAGATTTGTTTTGAACCAGCCATCAGCTACAGTTGAACTAGTAAGCTGTCATTTACTTTGTAATTCAGAGTATTTAAAAGAAATGTCCAAAAATAATAATCTAACATTTATATAACACTTACTAAGTCCCACTGACCTGAGTGTTTTACTTTTATTAACTCATTTAACCTTAGCAACCCTATGAGGTAGGCACTACTATAATTTTACAGATAAGGAAGCTGAAGATCAGTGAGGTTAAGTTACTTGCCCAAGATTACACAGCAGGGAAGAGGGTGTGGCTCAATCGATAGAGCTCCCGTTTACCATATGGGAGGCCCCAGGTTCGCTTACCAGGGCCTCCTTGTGAGGGCGGGCCAGCCCACGCGGCACGGTGGGCTGATGCAGCAAGACCTCACAGCAAGGGGGAGATAAGCAGACACAGAAAAAGCACACAGCAAATGGACACAGTAAACACAAGCAGCAAGGGGGGGATAAATAAATAAATCTTTAAAAAAAAAAAAAAGATTACACAGCAAGTAAGAAGCAGAGCCTGAAATTAAACATAGGAGGTCTGGCACAAAAGTCCGCACATTTACCATTTTACTGTTCCATTCCACCTGTCCACAAATTAGAAGGTGTCTTTTTATTTTGGGTTAATTTTTTCAATGTAACTGCAAATATGTAGATTTAAAAGTTTATTTTGTGTGATCACATTTATTCACAATAACTGAGTTTGATGCCAAGGCAATTTGCACTCTTTAGAACTTTTAAGTTATTCTTGGTTATTTTCCAAAATGATTATAGAAATATAGCATTTATTTTGTGGATAAAGAATGGGAAAGATGATAGAAGGTGTACTCACTCCTACCTTCCTTGGTTTTCATGTTGAGTTCTTAGCCACCCCTCAAAACCCAACATATACATATCACTTTCTATTTGAAGCCTTCCTGGTCCTTTCTGGAAGATTTTCATCCTTGCTGCTACTACAGCTTGCAGACATGTCCATAACTGCACTCACCATATTGCACATTGCACTGTAAGTATCTCATTTATGACCCCTACATGAGAGAAATGCCTCAAGGACAGGGCCTATATTTTATTCATTTGTGCATTTTTATAATAAAGTCAACAAAGAGCAAATGCTTATTGAATTGTATTTGGGGGAAAATGCTTAACTTAAAATGGGCTTCCTTTATTTGAAGTGTTTTTATTACAGCTGATCAATCAGACTTAAAAATGAGACAAGGTTGTAGAGGCATATAACCACTGATAACTACTCTTATAAAAGTTTTCTCATTTGAAATACTGGAGATGAAAAATATGGATTAATTAGCTGCATTTCTTCCAAAAACTGAGAAAAAAACTACAGTAAGTAATATTTGGAATCCATTCTTCTAATATGAATAACTGTGACTATCCAGTTTGAGCTACCATTTATTCTAAAATCATTTGGGGTCTAAGTTTTTAAGAGTTATATGAAATCGTTGTGACTTGATATTTTTAAACTATTTATTGTAACTTAAGTATTTTCACTTTTTAAAATTTGTTTTTCACAAATGAAATCGTTGTGACTTGATATTTTTAAACTATTTATTGTAACTTAAGTATTTTCACTTTTTAAAATGTTTTTCTCATTATGATGCTATGAAAAGAATGTCATTGTGCACAGTGTATAAAGAAGCAAATATTCACACTCCAGATTTTGACTATAGAAACAAGGAGCATTGTGCAACAGCTCAAGTATACATATAGAAGTGAATATATTTATGTGACAGCTTAGATTTTCATCATTTAGATGCTGTTTTGTTTTTTTTCACGAGAGTAAAAGAAAGGTAGTTATGTTACATAATCTTGCTTAAAATTACCTGAAAACCAATATAGCTCTAATGTGTTCTGTTGCAACCCACCTTGCACTCAATATTGTCAATCAACATTTTTTAAAGCCCCAACATTAGTGTAATTTCTGCTATTAAACATATTATTTATTTAGCCTGAATTAAAGCAAAACTTAAGCTTATGCTACCGCCTAACTGGGTTCCTGAGTTTTTGTTAGAGCTGTTTTCACTTAAAATATTTATGAATCAAGGTTTTGAGTTTATGTCATTCTTAGATGATTAAATATGGTTTCATATGTTTAAATTGCAAACAGATTGGTGTTTACAATAGTTTTATCATTAGCATTACGGATCCTGGAACTCGGATTCCCTAGGGGGCTTTTAAGGACTTGTAAATGTATAATAATGGATATGAACTTTCTTTTTTATTTTAATGTTTATTTTTCCAGAAGGAAATACTATTTAATTCATCCATATTTATTTTATATTCCTATAAGATAATGTCACAAGGGATGTAGTGGGTTTATAGAACTTAACTTCCAAATTCCAAAATGTTATTTATATTGTGAATGTTTGTTTATAATGGGATATTGCAGAATCTGTTGAACAAGCTTAATTAGACAGTCACAGCATGCCAAAAGAACAATTTCCTGAGCTGGTATAGCTCAGTTGGTTGAGTGCCTGCTTCCTGTGTACAAGGTCCCAGGTTCAATCCCTGGTGACGCCTAAAAAAAAAAAAAAACTACACAAACAAAAAACCAAAGCAAAACAAAAAAGAACAATTTCCTTTCTTCTGCTACATTTACAAGATTTCTAAGAATCCATCTAGAACCACATTATTTTCCAAATATGCTATTGAAAGATTTTTCCCCTTCATGTATATATCCTTTGAAATGTAAAAGGAAGCCATAATTTTTGTGGAATTGCTTGGTGTTTTTTATTCTTAAATGTATTTGTTTTTAAATCTGTGGCTTGACCAACTTAAAATAAGACTAATGGGAAATTTAAAAAGTCACCCACAATTTCACCAACGCAAATAGATTTTCATTATTCTTGTCTTTTATTCACATCTTATGCAAAACCTGATTTATTTTGCAAAAGATTTATTTTGCCTATTATATAGTCTGTAGCATTATAATTTCAATAACATCATAATTCTTTATCAATACTCAGCCATCAACCAGGTATTTTTTATTTTTTATTTTTTTAAAGATACTTAGATTTATATAAATGTCACATTCAAAATATAGTGTGTGATGGTTAGGCTAATGTGTCAACTCGGCCAGGTAATTGTGTCCAGGTGTTTGGTCCAGCAAGCACTGGGCTAATTGTAATACAAGAGCATTTATGGACTTTGATCACCAGTGAGTTTACTGCATGGATGGCTGATAATAGTTGCATCAATCAGGGAGATTGCATCAGCAATGGGTGACGCTTTTATCCAATCAGCTGAAAGCCTTAAGAGGGGAAGTGATTTCAACATTCAGAGAGAATTTCCCAGCTCATCTTTGGACAGCCAGCTTCTCCCAGAAACTCATCAAGGATCTTTCATCAGACTTTCATCGGAGCCCCTGGCTTGCAGCCTGCTTGTGGAACCTGGACTTGTGCATCCCCACGGTCGCATGAGAGACTCTTATAAAATCTCATATTATTGACAGACATGTCCTGTTGATTCTGTTTCCCGAGAGAACCCTGACTAATACATAGGGGATTCCCATATACCACATTCAAAATATAGGGGATTCCCATATGCCCTGCTCCCCACACCCCCCACGTTTTCCCACATTAACAACATCCTTCGTTAGTGAGGTACATTCATTGCGATTGAGGAACATATTTTGGAGCATTGCCACTAAGCGTGGATTAAAGTTATCATTGTAGTTTACACTCTCTCCCACACAATTCTGTAGGTTATGACAAGAGTTATAATAGCCTGTATCTGTCGTTGCAATGTCATTCAGGACAATTCCTAAATTCCAAAAATGCCCCCATATTACTCCTGTTTTTCCCTGTCCTTGCCCTCAGAACCTCCAGTGGCCACTGCTGCCACATCAATGATATGATTTCTTCCATTGCTAGAATCACGATAAGTCTATAGTAGAATACCGGTAAGTTTACTTTAGTCCATACTTCATTCCCCAGTCCAGAGGATTCTGGGATGGTGTTGCCCACTCCACCTCTAACTGAGAGGGGGCTGTGATCCCATATGGCCGATGGATGGGACTCTCTTGTGTGCACTTGTAGGCTCTCTCAGTTCCTTGGTATTTTTAACGAGTTTGAGAATGGATGAAGGAAGGAAAGTAAGAAAAGGAAAAGTAATTATTCCTGTCTGAAGTGGTTGAATCTTTTAAATAACTCCCTTAGCAAACAGTCCGCATTCTTAGTGGTTTGCTCCTGGCAGCAAATAGCAAAGCTAACTTGGGTCATTACCAGTACTTCTTTTTGTGCAAGTCCTCATTGACCTTGTTCAACCTATGTTCAAACCATTTAGTTTTGATTTCTCTCTGAGGCCTAGAGTGCATTCAACAAACATGTAGACCTTTGATTTATTGGTCACAAACAAAGCTAAAAATCTTACAAGGGGATAAAACTCATCTTTGTTTCAGCTTGTGTTAGCAGGAAGAGTTGTTTCAGCCCCATGGAGACACTAAACTTTATTTTGAACTTATTGCCTGGTACTTCAGAGCAGTGGGATCAATATTTTGAGGAATTTTTTTTTAAGCCCTACAATTCCAAAGCAACCTCAGCAAGTTGAACTAAACTTTATATGGCTTTAGCACTTCAAACTTTCAATATTTTTTCCAGTTTTTTGGAAGTCCATCTTATCTAATTATTAACATGTTTAGGTTATGTTTGAAGCACAGGCCTTTTATTTATTTGTATAATTCTTGACTTTTTTGTGCTCATGAAGGTAGTATGTGCTAATTATAAGACATTCAAACATTACAGAAATATTATAGAAAGTTGAACTCATATGATAGGAAAGCCCATTGTTAATAAAGGAATAGTAGATATTGCTCTAGAATATTTTCTTGTTTACTAGAACATTCAGAGAAGCTTTTATTATTCAGTAATTGCTTGACCATTATATAGGTCTTAGACATACTAATTATATAATATATACTATTTTGTACATTTTTATCATTTAGCATTCCATGGATATCTTTCCATGTCAGTAATTATAAGTCTACTTCATTGCCTTCGTTGGCTACATAGCATTCTATGATATAAATGTAGCATAATTTACTTAAATAGATCTATAGTATGGCAGTTTGAGATTATTTTGTGAATCCCCAAAAGAGAAAGATTATGTTTGTAAAATAATCTAGTCCTCTGGGTATGATACCCTTTGATTGCATTAAATTCAGTTGAAGGGCCTTTGATTAGATTACCTGTTAAGATTGCTGTAGGGCTTTTTATTGGACTACTTTGCTGGGACTGATATAAATGGAAACACAGAGAAAGACTCAATCAGATAGACACAAGGAGAGAGAGTACTGCCATTTTTGATCCTGCCACGTGACTGAAAGGAGAGGCTCAAACAGCTGAGGCCCCAGAGAGAAATGAGCCATTTGCCTGATAGCTTACAGCTGAACTGGGGAAGCAAGTGCAATAGGAAAGACTGATAGAGGAGGCCCAGAAAGAAACAAGCCAGGAGAGAGAAGACTACAGGATCACTTAAGCGTGAAGCCCCAAGAGGCTGGGCCCATGGAGCTGTTCAAAAGGAAAGGGTAAATTTGGAGGGGAAGGCTGAAATCTGGGCAGAGATTGGCAGCCATCTTGCTTCATCACATGGCAACAGGTCAGGATCAACAGTAGCTGACTTTGGTGAGAAAGCATTTCTGATAGTGCCGTGGTTTGAACTTGTGATGGTTAGGCTAATGTGTCAACTCGGCCAGGTAATTGTGTCCAGGTGTTTGGTCAAGTGAGCACTGGGCTAATTGTAATAGAAGGACATTTATGGACTTTGGTCACCAGTGAGTTTGCTGTATGTGTATGGCTGATTACATCTGCATCAATCAGGGAGATTGCTGTCAGCAATGGGTGATGCTTTATCCAATCAGTTGAACGCCTTAAAAGGGGAAGTGATTTCAACAGTCAGAATTTCCCAGCTTGTCTTTGGACAGCCAACTTCTCCAGAAACTCATCAAGGACCTTCATTGGACTCTTATCGAAGGCCCTGGTTTGCAGCCTGCCTGCAGAACCTGGACTTGTGCATCCCCACAGTCACATGAGAGACTCTTATAAAATCTCATATTATTGATAGATATCTCCTGTTGATTCTGTTTCCCTTGAGAACCCTAACTAATACAGGACTTTTCATGGTCTTGGAACTATAAGCTTTTACCCTTAATAAGTCCCCTTTATAAAAGCCAACAGATTTCTGGTACTTTGCATCAACAGCCCTTTGGCAAACTAAAACACATAGTAATAGACATAGGAGTTGTGTGCAAGTAAGTTTTGTTTGTTTTATTTTCATATGTTTTTCCATAACAGTGTTGCAAGTGAATATCTTTTTAAACATATCTGTATTCACTTGGAACACAATGCTTTAAAGCAATTTTTAAAGTGATGGAATAATACTATTTTAACATATCTCATTCTTTGTGATCACTTTGGATCCTTGTTTCCAGCATAAAAAACTCATAATAAGTAATACTTCAAATTTTTATTCAAAACCTTTTATTCCTAAAAAATAAGTTCATTTTCCCCAGAATTCAAGAATATTGCCCTACAAGTGACATTCCAACATGTTCTATTATGATTCATCAAATGATAGTGATAATGATTTCTTGACTATTATATAGTTCTTCAGTTTACAAAGCACTTTCACATAATTATATCATCAGACTCTTGCATCAACGTGATGATGCAGGATAGGTTTATAGGGAAAATTAGTGCTAACTTGGAAATTTTTACTGCATGAAACAGTTATATAGAGTGTAAGTCCTTTGTTCTGCTATATTAAGGAGTCAAAGCCACTGTCATAAAGAAGTGTTATATCATACAATTATCTTTAATTTAAAAATACATGCATTTCACTTCATTAACTGATGTTGTAGTTTTCAAGCATTTTTACATGTTTCTTTGATATCCAAAGGTTAGAGTCACCAGACTTTTATTAGTTAAGTGCTCCAGTAATTGCTACTTCTAAAATAAGTATTTAAAAGACATTTATGCAGCAGTTGTTAATCGTTTGTGAGTTTTAGTGCCACTTTTCCTCATTTGGAATTGGAAGAGCAGAGTTAAGGCAGAAAAGAAAATTCCATGGACTATAGTACCAACAGGATAGCACCTGCTAAGACCTTGGAAATTCCTATCCCCACCCATTATTATTTCTGTATCCCTATCACCTTTCCCTTTATCCAGTGCCTATGTTGGTGAACAGGGCAATAAATAAAAGCTTCCCTCATTTCCTACACTCCCGGTAGGAAGCAGTCTCCTGTACAGAGAGAGGGAATCATTGTTAAGTTGCCTACTGATTTGGGAAAGGAAGCAATCTTGAATGACACTATTGTTGCCATAGCTGCAAACTTAAATTGCCTCATTAGTAGAACTGCCCCCACCCTCAATTGAGTTGAGAATGCACTTCTGAACTTCCTGACTTCTTATATCTAGTGTAACATGCACAGGACTTCAAAAATCAGTTTCCAGATCTGAAATGTTATGAAAGCCTTTCTAATCAAGTACTGTTTGTTGGTAGCAATTTCTAACCGTGATTCTACAGAGTACCTACATTCATATTTAAAAACAAGTTATATTACTTAAAGAGAAATCACTTTGATGATACCACTTTGAAAATCTGGTGTTCTGTTCTGCTCCATCAGCACAATTACAGGAAGTTGATCTGCCGCCATTCCATCAGTCCAATATTACTTTGTACTGCTCAGAGTTTACGTGACAGTCAAGTCAGGCTGGTTTCTTCACTGTCTTTTGTGCATTACTTAGCTCATTCCCACCTTTCTGCCTTTTCTTATATTGCTGCTCTCTCCTTCAAGTCCTTCTCTCTTTCTTGCCTATCTGAACTCTAATCAAGTTTTGAGGGCAAATCCCCAAGTTCTGCACAAAGCCTGTTCTGCTCTAGCATTGTTATCTGCACTCAAACATTCCTTTTTTTTTTTTTTCAGGTACTGGGGTCAGGGATTGAACCTGGGACCTTATATGTGGGAAGCCACCACTCTGCCACTGAGCCACTTTGGCTCCCCTGAGTTGGTTTTTCAGTTTGTTTCCTTGTTTTGTTTTGTTTTGTTTTTAGGAGACACCCGGGACCGAACCTGGGACCTCCCATGTGGGAAGCAGGCGCTCAAATGTTTGAGCCACATCTGCTCCCCTCTGCACATTCTGATGTCTTTCTCTTCCCAATCTGTGGTTGGACTATCAAATTTGTACACTTGACATCCAAGCTCTTAAAACAGAATCCTGTTTATTGAATTGCAAAAATCTTATTAAATACCGGAGTATAGCCTATACCTTACCCATTCTCCTATCTCCAGGGCCTTCTCTCTGAAGAAGAGAGAAGGCTATACCGACGAGCAAGTTTAGGTTTTAGTGCATTTCTTGGGCCTATCAGAAGATTCCCATTGAAAGTAAGAGTCAGCAGCAATTCATCAGTTTCTTACTCAGGTAGTGTGTTGAATGGTGGATAGTTCCAGAATGATCATTGGCCAATGTCCTACCTTTCTTCTTGTTTGACTAACAAATTCCCCTTTTGTACATAAGAATGACCTCTTGGCCCTCATAATATTTATACAGCAGAAACCTTTGAACACATTTCACTGACTTAGGGTATTTCAAGTGTGAGTATTCCATGGTTGGTTAAAATTTCACTAATATTTTCTAGTTCATGTTTAATAATATAATTTACTAATCTAATAAATAAAAAAAGTTTCCAATACAGGAAACAAACAACAACAACAATAAAAAACAATCAAGAAGTGTGGCGTATCTGTAGGGTGGACATTTCCTACAATAATTTTATTTCATTTTACCTAAATAGTCCTATGAACTACCTAATTTAAGATGTAAAGTCCTGTGTTATATGTTAATTGATTTATAAGTATTGATCATGGACTTTCTAACTAGATTATAAACTTCTCAAGGGCAAAAATTATACCACAAATGACTCTTGCACCTCTTGCAGCATTTAGTATAACCCCGACCATATCAAGATGTTCAATGTGTATTCGTTGATTGAAGTCAATGCCATCTTTAGAATGAGGTGCTTAAATTCCAATTCAATGAGTTTTTGCTAAGAGATTGTGAATCAGTCAGGGCCCTAGGAAAGACATAAAATTCTTCCTTGATGGTTCAAATGAAGAAATTTTAATGAAAAGACTAGTTATAGAGATATATGCAAGGTTAAGAGAAGTGACAAAATGATCAAGCACCCAGTAACCAGCCCCAGAAGGAGAGCTATTTTGCCCCTAGGGCTAGGAAAAAAAAACACAGAAATAAGAGTCAGCAGAACCCAGTTAGAGCTGGAGCTGGGGAAGAGGGCCAACCTTGCAGAAAATGTGACTAGGGACAGAGATGGGATGCCAGAGTAGGGGGCAGGGAAGAAATACCTCATTTTCCACCCTCTGATAACCTACGTGTTCCAGCTCACAGGAAGTCAGGGAGATGTAGTCATAACATTCAGTCTTCTGAGGCACAGAGCAGGGCAGAGAAGGGTAGAGGAAAGAAGGGAGGAAGTAGAGAGGACTGGGACAGGATTGGAGGTGGTAGCCAGGGGAACAGGGCAGGAGGGGGACAGAAGGACATGAGGACAAGCAAAATAACCCACATAAAAGACTTCTATTACAAATGAGGAAAAGAAAAGGCTGAATCATTATAAGTACAATAAGAGAAGCCTAGAAACCCAAAAATAATCTGGGAAAAATGAAGTCTAACAGCCAAATTTAGGCCCTGAAACAGTGTTAATTTTCTTCACCAAATGTCTCCGAATACAATTTAAATAAAGGGAATAAATGCTCTGCTACATTCAAAGTTTCAATTATTTCAGTTTCAAGCCAGGA
>JAQZBX010007134.1:0-51329 GCA_029593785.1 Cabassous unicinctus
AAAAAAAACAAAGTTAGAAATCAACTTAACTATAGAGGAACATGGTTAAGAATTATATCAGAGTTCTCCTTAGAAGCCATTCAAGATGAGAGTGAAGTGAAATATTTACAGTTTAGAAAGAAGGAATACAATTTAAAAAAAATCACAAACCAAGAGTTTTGTATACAAGAAAGTTCACTTTCAAAAGTGAAGGAGAATGAAGAGACAATAGTGAGGTACTGAAAGAGGGAGAGAGAGAGAATAGTAAGAAAATGTGGGATAGACAAAAAGAGAATGAGGAATATTTTTGTAACAAAAATATTTGTATCACCAAAATATATTAATACACATTTGTATTATTAATTTATATTTTTGTAATCATTCAAACTAAATTAGAAATTTTATAAAATGTATTTATCTATGTGTGTTTTTAAGAGACTTAGGTAAGTTGTCTGAATGTACCATTCTGATTTTTTTGTATGCTGAATATCAAATAAGTCTTGCATGTATATTTTATTCATTTTGAGAAAAGAACATTAGAAGGAATTCTCTCATTAGCTTTGACAAAACAATAATATTTCTGAAAATATGAGTTTAATTTTCTAGTTACACATTTATAGCATAATATAACATAAATATAAACTCTTCCGGATTGATTATACAAAATGAGGACTACTCTGCAACTCATCCCAGGAGGTCAGCATAAGTCTGTTTCTTAAAAAAGATATAAATGGTATTTATGGCCCACTATTTAATAAATGTAGAGATATACAAATCCTGAAGAACATTAATATATCATTAACACCAACTTTAAAAGGGAACCTCTAATCTACTTCCTGTATCTATGAATTTGCTGAATATAGTTATTTCATAGGCAAATAGTTTTAACTGAGATTAGTAGGATGATCAGATTAATATCATTCTTTTCCCATTTAAAGGAGAGAGGGAACAAAAGAACTAGTAAGGAAGAAAGGAAGAAAGAATCTTGAGTGACTCTAAAAATACATCAGGACTTGGAGTCTTTGGGTGAGTTTGCATCAGAATGAATTGTAAACATATTATTTTAAATTTGGGGAAGAATATGAAATCACAACTTTGCAACTTGTGATGATCTTTGAAGAGTTTTTCCTTTTGATCTGGCCTTCTTCACCATATTTATATCCCATTATGCCAGAATCTCAAATACATGGACAAAATCCTACGGGCTGAGCTATACTATTTGCATTGTAGCTGTGATATATATCAGGGACCTGTGCAGAGGTATGGGAAAGTTTCATCCATTTCCCATCCTCAAATATAGTTTTCCCTCTTTACTTGTAACATGGATTGCTGATTAGGATGAACATTTTCCTTAATGCTTTTAGACATATTATAAGAATTGAAAGATAGTACCCAAGGTTCGACCTATGTAATGTTTAAAATGTGGCAGGTTCACCAATACTGTAAGAAGAATATACACAACTGACATAATTTATTTAAGGATTGACCCTCCTGGATCCTTTAACTGTACAGATTTTAAACTCATATTGGCCCTCATTAGAAATATACGCAGAGATAATTCCAACCCTTGAACCTCACTTTCCCTATCGAAACACCTGCAAATTTAGTATAAAAATAGAAGGGTCCAAGGTGATCTGATGAATAATTAAGCCTAAGCCAAAGTATTTAATATTTTATTTTGATTTTGCCATCAATTTAATATTACAAATATCCTTGTTGCAGAAACATCTGTCTCCCCACTCTGTGTCACATTGGTTAAACTCTGATGTTGCTTGAATCTGTGTCCAAGCTTCAGCATCTCTGACCTTCCTTGGAATAGTTCCAAGAAGATTTCTGCAGGACATGCCAAAACATTTCAAGCGAAATGAGCTTCACTTACTTACAGCAATAATTTGTTCTCTAGTGCACACTGTGTTAGCTTTTCTCCTTCCCTGTCTCATATTGCCCATTCCCTCACTTATGCTTCCAGAAATCACCTACCAATTAAACATCATATGCCCATGCCCTTGTCAAAGGATCTGCTCAAGAGGGGATTTAAACTCTGACCATCTCCATCTCTTGTATGGAGTTGGTAAAAAGAGAACACAGATATCCATGATACAAATGAATCTCTGTAGATGCTATTAATAGGAGACGATGATAATACTAATATCACATTACTGAATAACTGGAAGCTTTCATCAAAAATTATCATTCTTGAAACATAAACTCTTACTCAGCATTGAAAGCACTGACCTAGCCACCCCAAACTTTGCTAAGACCACATTCTAGATGAAGCTTTCAAAGAGGGCTTACTCCATTTGCCTTAAGACTTTTCATTGTTTGGATTTCCAGTATTAATATAGAAATCATAAAAATAGAAACAAATTCCTTGCTTTCCTCAAAGAGCTTAACAATGTTGCTAAAAATACCAATTTACTCTAGAAAACTTCATTAGGAAATGAGAATATTAATATGCATGTTATAATGTGCTGAGTCTGGCACTGGTTCTATTGTCATTTCAATAATTTAAATTATTGAAGCCATGAGTCAAGATTAGCTCATAGGTGCTAACCTGAAGGTGGGGGCCCTCTACACACCTCAAATGAGGAATGTTATTGCTCTCCCATGTGGTTGCTAACCTCACTGAAATCAGAGGAATTTATGAGTGTCTCTACCCCTTGAGACACAACCTTGGCACCTTAAATACAATTTGCTATTATTCCCAAAGCATCTGGGACCAAGGAAATGATGCCATTGGGTTTTTATTAACTATCAAGAAACATTCTTTTATATGCAGTTTCCCTGCTTTCCTGTGTTATTTTGTTTAACCCCGTTTCAAACATGTGATTTAAATGTATTATTTGTTGGATCCACACTTTAATCTTCCCCAAATTATTTCAATATTCAACATTTTCCACAGTGGCTTCCTCCAAGTTTTATATCTGAGGTGAAGGTAGATTTTTCAATATGCCCTAAAGTATTTTTAAAAGATTCAGAAGGAATACAAATTATGAATATGTATGTTACCCTTATTTTATTTCTTTCTTTTATTCTCACAACTAAATTGAGTTTATCCTGCCTTAATATCTTATCCCATAATCATCATCAATCTTCATTCACAATTCTAATTCAATATCCTTCCTAAAGATACCTTCTAAGAAGGTTTATATAGGTCCCTAAAAAGGCATACATTTTCATAAAGTAAATTTCATGTATGTTTAACTGAGCATGCATATGTTGTTAAATATCTCATTTTGATATTTAAGGTCTTCATTCAATTAGAGATATGAGAACTATTAATTTTACTACATATACACAAATTTTTACTGCCTTCTCTTATCCACTAATATTAACAGTATAGTAATATTATTATAATTACTATAATCTGTATGTCCTGCCACTTAATAAAAGCATTTTCTTTAGTAAGAAACATCCGGTTAGTTGCTAACAACTGAGTTCTACAAATTTTTACTGCCTTCTCTTATCCACTAATATTAATAGTATAGTAATATTATTATAATTACTATAATCTGTATCTCCTGCCACTTAATAAAAGCATTTTCTTTAGTAAGAAACATCCGGCTAGTTGCTAACAACTGAGTTCTACATGTTTCACCACAATTAACAACCTGGTGCATGATCTATGCTGATCTATGATTGAACATCTCTGTGAAAATACATACAGGAATGGATCCATGATTCCAGGCAAATACACAAATTTAAATTCTAATGGATACTTTTAAGATTACTTTTATCAATATACTTTCCACCATCAATGTACAAGGATTTCAGACTCCTGACATCTTACTTACTTATGAATTTATGCTGCTTATACATATGATAAGGATTGAGAAAGATAGTTTAATCAGATTTAATATGATAGAGTATAGTTGTTATTTGCCTTCTCATATTACTATATTTTAAATTCTAAAATAGTGGTCTGAATTTGAAATGCAATGAAACACAACCCGTGTCAACAGATATATTGAGAGATTTTATCAGAGGCATATAATTACAAAATGTTTATATATCTTTAATATTTCAGTATTTTTAGTAGTGATTAGATGGACAGTTTAGGATAATGCTGATAAGGTATTTGTTCAAGTCACACAAAACTGACATGCACTCTGTAGGAGAGGCTGGCTGCCTGATTGCCAAATCTTTTGGCTTTGGGCACATGACTAGACTATTTCTCATTCTCCCCTGAAGTCAGGTATGGCAAGGTGTTTGAAACCTAGCCTAACTCATGTCTTGTATCCAATCATCAATCTCACTGTGAGCCATTCATTCCATCATTGAGTGTTTGTCTTGAATGGCTTTCTACTATGGCTTTCTTGTTTAGAATTTGTATTTTCCAATTGATGAATAATAAAATGTTGATGAAATGTTGAAAAAGCCTAAGGAAGAAAGCAAAGAATGAAAAAAGTGATTACAGTGGAAGAGAAGATAACATTGCAAACAAAGAAATGTTTATTTCCAACCATATTCATTATTTGGTTATCAAGAAGCAATATTTTAAGCATACATATCTGAACATGAAAATATCTAATATGTATTTCATAAAAGGTTTTATATATCATGATATAATCTCATGACTCCATGTTTGAATCAATACTTTTTCTGATTGAGTAATCAGTAATCTATTCTATTAGTTTGTTGAACTAGATATTGGAAATTTTTTCTTAAATTATTAGAAACCTCTTTTCATCAATGTATCTCAAACTGCTTGTATTAGTCAGCCAAAGGAGTGCTGATGCAAAATACCAGATATCGGTTCGCTTTTATAAAGGGTATTTATTTTGGGTAGAAGGCCATAATTACTAGGCCATAAATCATAAGTTACTTCCCTCACTAACGTCTCTTGCCATGTGTTGGAGAAAGATGGCTGTAAATGTCTGAAAGAATTCAGGCTTCCAGGGTTCCACTCTTCCCAGGGCTCATTTCTCTCCAGGCTCAGCTCCTCTGCTCTCTCCACAAGGCCAGTTGTAGACTATCAGGCAAATGTTTCGTCTCTCTTCCCCAGGCCTCTGCTGTGTCAAATTGAGCATTCTTTCCTTCCTTAGATGTCTGCTTCTCTAAGTGTTTACTTCCCGGGCTCCAAGGTCACAACTCCAAACTCTCTTCTCTGTGGTGCAGTTTCTCTGTGAGTCCCCATTCCCTTGGTCCTACTGTCATTGTCCAATCAAAGCCTCCATCAAATAAAAGTGAAACTGCTGAATTAAATATAATCTAACATGCCCAGAGGAACAAACCAATTTACAAACATAATCCAATATCTATTTTTGGAATTCATAACCAATATCCAACTGCTACACTGCTCCTCTGTTTAGAATTGCTTCTGAAGAAGTAGGCCTTTTGGTATTTACATTTTATTTAACACAAGTTCATGTACATCTTGTGAAACGAGCTAGAGTTTATTATGACAACTGCTGTGCAAGCAAAGCTACTCTTTCCGATAATCCTTATTGCTTTTAAAATTAACTTGATAAACAGTAAAGAAACAAAAGCTATTTGGGACAGCAGGTTGGAATAGAAGGTGGCTAGTGGGGTAATAATTTTCAAAAGACCTCAAGCTACATAGAGTAATAAAACTCTATTTCAGAGGAGGAACTAAGGTTTTATAGTTCTTGATGGCAATGTAAAAAGAAAATGACAGATGGAAAAGGAGAAGATTAGGAAGAAAATGGAGCCAGTAAAATGGCATAAGGTTTGGGGATATAGAAGAAGAAGGTAAGTTTAGAAACTTTTTTGTGGTGAAGTTGTTACATTACACTCAGAAAAAGGAAGCCTGATGTTATGATATAAAATTCTACGTTGCTCAGAGGCATAAGGCATTGCAGACTTCAGGAGTTGGCATCTGTGAAGTTCCAGAGAGAGGCATATGCTGCTTAAGACAAATTTATCTAGACCTTAAAGGATAAGGAAACCCGATTTTGGAAACAAAAATTCCTTGGTTTTGCATTTAAAAAATGGAGAATGATGGAAATTGCTTTCTTCTTCTTTATAGTAATTGATGCAATATAATATACACCCAGATAGTATTGAGATGCATATAAAATATTGAAGTATAAAATCACAGACATACAAAACAAATGAATTACTAAACAAATCTTTAGTGAAAAGGGCATGGAATTTCAGTCACTTAGATTTGGGTTTAAATTTACAAAATGGCACTTACTGTACTTCTGAATTTGGGAAGTGTTTTATTTTCTTAATTTCATGTTCTTGAAGGGATTCAAAGTGTGCCACACACAAAATTTAGCTTGATAATATCATATGGAAAAAATGTAATTGTATGCCATATGAGGATGAACATAAACATTTTGCTTGGTCTGAAAGAGTGGGATGAAAAAATAGAGTCCTTTTGTGTTTTTTCTCTGAATGCTGTACCCTATATCCTATTTTTATGTACATTGAAGCACTCTTGCAATTAGTTCTTATTTTTCCCTAAAGTTTGATTTTTCTGTGCTATAAATTGATGTTAAAGTGCAAGACAGGCCCACAAAAGATTTTGAAATTGATGGAAAACTTGTATAATATAAAGAAAAATATTAATAAAACATTTAATCATTGAAGAAAAGTTGTGAAAGGCAAATTGGATGATCTTGCATCACTTCCTTTTTTAGAATTATAAACTTTAAGGTGAATGAATTTATTTCCTTTCAAATTTTTATGACATATGTTTTTTCTATTTTACAATTGGTACACTTTTGTATCTGTAAAGGTTGGTTAAGTATTTTGAGTTAGAATAAAATGCATTAAGATTCTTCCCATTAAAATTTAAATTAAAGGAAAAGTAGCCATTTTTTAGTTCTTCCCTCAATAGAAGGTTTTCAGGAGCAAGTTTAAACTTTAAATAAAGACAGTTGTAGTTGTAAATTTGCATTACTTTGAAACAGTTGCATGGATTATTCAGGAATATCTTCAGGCATCCTTCACATCCTTTTTCTGTAGACTATAATTAAAGGACTCAGCATTAGTATCACTAGGCTGTAAAATTGTGGATATTTTATCAGTATCTGAATAAGAGATCTATGGAAGCAAACAAATTAAAAAAAAAAAAGAATTCCATAGATCACAGTGACAGTAATCATGTGAGAAGCACATGTAGAAAAGCCTTTTTCTGCTCCATATGATGAACATATCCGCAAAATGGTGAGGATAATGCGGAAGTAGGATATTGGAAGAACGATCATGGAAAACAACAAACTAATTCCGCCAAAGTTGAGCATTTCTGTTTTCTAGAATATAGGTATCAGAACAAGGTAATGGTAACAAGGGGATATTATCACAATAAAAATAGTCGATTATACTCGAAAAGCAGTATGACACAGAGAACACACGAGAGGAGACAGTCATTGCAGTGGTCAGACTTTACAGATAAGTGAGGAATGCTAGCAGAAGGCATATGTGCGGGGACACCACCACCATGGAGAGCAGGGAGTGCCAATAGCCACGTAGTAGTCATAGGCCATTGCAGCCAGAATGAGAACTAAGAATCCACCTACTTGGACTGCACAACCATAAATAGGGATGAGTTTCTTTTTTTTTAAATCAATTCTATTGAATTATTTTCATTTGCAATCCATCTAAAGTGTACAATCAATGGCATTTGGTAAAATCACAGAGTTGTGCATTCATCACTGCAATCGATATCAGAGCATTTTCATTACTCCAAAAAGAAAACTCCCCTACCCATTAGTAGTTATCTCCCAGGAACTGCAGCTTTCCCCTGCCATATATAACTGCTAATTTTTTCCTTCTCTATAAATTTATTTATATTTACATTTTGTATGGGTGGAGTCTAACAATATGTACTACTTTGCATCTGGTTCCTTTCACTTAGCATACTTCCTTTTTTTCCGTTGATAGAAAAGTATTAATATATTATTATATCCTCCAGTCCATAGTTTACTTTGGTTGTATTTTTACCCAATATTACCCTATTAATAACAACTTGTAACACTAACATACATTTGTTCTGTTTAGAGAAAAATCATCTCATATATTTATATATATATATTATTAACCACAGTCATTTTCCATAAGTTGGTTTGCTATGCTAAGCGGTCCCACACTTCATTTTTTTAGCTTTCCTTCTAGTGATATATGTGACCTTAGACTTTTCCTTTCAACAATATCACATCTAAACATTAGCACTTCTAAATTCAAGCACAATAATGTGCTTTCAACATTTCTATCCATTTCCAAACATTTACAAACAACTTTTTACCAATTCTGCACAGATTAAACCTCAGTTTTCCATTCTCTGTCCTCATTCTATCTTCTGTGTCTGGCTTGCTTCACTCAATATAATGGCCTCCAGGTTCATCCATGTTGTCATATGCTTCACAAATTCATTTCTATTTATAGCTGAATAATATTCTATCGAATCTATATACCACAATTTGTTTATCCATTTATTGGTTGAGGGACACCTGGGTTTTCCCATCTTTTGACAACTGTGAATAACGTTGCTATGAAAATCAGTGTGCAGATGTCTGTTCTTGTTCCTGCCCTCAGTTCTGGGTATATACCTAGCAGGGATATTGCCAGGTCACATGGCATTATATTTAACTTCCATAGGAATCATCAAACATTCTTCCACAGTGGCTGTACCATTCTACATTCCCACCAACACTGAATAAGCATTCCTATTTCTCTACATCCTCTCCAACATTTGTAGTTTTCTATTTTTTTAAAATCATGGCTATTCTAATAGGTGTGAAAATATATATCATTGTAATTTTGAATTGCACTCCCCTAATAGCTAGTGATGCTGAACAACTTTTTGTGAGTTTTCTTTAACATTTATATTTCCTTTTTGAAAAATTTCTATTCAAGTCTTTTGTCCCTTTTTTAAAATGGATGGTTTGACATTTTACTGTTGAGTCATAGGATCTCTTTAAATATCAAGGATATTAGACCCTTGTGAGAGATGTGGTTTCCAAATATTTTATACAATTGTGTAGGCTCCATTTACACCCTCTTGACAAAGTCCTTTGAGGTGCAAGAGTGTTTAATTTTGAGGAGGTACCATTCATCTATTTTTTTTCTTTCATTTATGCTTTGTGTGTGAAATCTAAGAATCCACCTCTTACTTACAAAACTTGAAGATGTTTTCCTACATTATCTTCTAGAAATTTTATGGTCCTGGCTTTTACGCTTAGATTTTTCATCCATTTTGAGTTGATTATTGTATAGAGAGTGATATAGAAATCCTCATTCATTCTTTTGGTTATGAATATTCAGTTCTCCCAGACAATTTGTTGTATTTTGTTCTCAATTTCGTTTTTTTTTTGCTCTCATCTTTATTTGTTTCCTTGTCATTGCTTTAAGATTAGTTAGCTCTTCTTTTTCTAGTTCCTCCACATGTTCAGTTAGGTCTTTTATTTTAGCTCTTTCTTCCTTTCTAATATAGACATTTAAGGCTATAAATTTCCCTCTCAGCAGTGCCTTCAATGCTTCACCAAGTTTTGATAATTAGTGTCCTTGTTTCATTCATCTATAGCTATTACCATTTTCTATTGTAATTTATTCTTGGGCCCCTTGATTGCTTAAGAGTATGTTGTTTAGCTTCCATGTATTTGTGAATTTTCCATTTCTGCTGATTATTGATTTAGAGTTTCATTCCATTATGAAAGAAGGTGCTTTGTAGGATTTCCATTTTTTTAAATTTATTGAGAACTGTTTTGTGACCCAGCATGTGGTCTATCTTGGAGAAAGATCCATGAGCACTTGAGAAGAATGTACATTCTGCTGATTTGGTGAACAATGTGCTGTGTATGTCTATTAGGTCTACATCATTTAACATATTTCTCAAGTTCTCTGTTTCCTTGCTGATCTTCTGTCTAGTTGTTCTATCTATTGATGTGAGTAGCAAGAGAAAATTAAATATATGAAGCAAAAATATACAAAATATTTCCTTTAAAATTTTTTTAAATTTCAATTTTTGTTTATTAATAAAGGAGATGCATAAAATTCAATTTTGACATCAAATATATTTGTTTATTTATTTATTTTAGCTATTTTATTGAGATATATTCATATACCATAGAAACCATACAAAATATGTCTTCAGTGGGTTTTGGTATAATTGCAGTGTTGTTTGAGCCTCACCACAGTCAATATTAGAGCATTTTCATTGCTCAAAATATGGCAACAACCACAAAAAAACCCTCCTTTACAGTTACCTTTCAATCCCTCTATATACATCCTCTGCCACACATATCTTATATTCTATTTCCATCTCTATAATTTTTTTATGTTTATAAAATGGTCAGAAGCATTCTCAAGTTCTAGTTCAATAGAATCATTGTTTTGTCTACTGGTGTAAGAAACTCTTCCTTTTGGAGATCTCAACACCAGTGTAGCTTACGGTCACAAGGACAAGAAACAAAAATATTGCTAGTAGATCACATCAATAATAGTGATTGGTGCCACTCACATTTCTGTCCTATGATCAAGAGATATTCATTCACCTGTAAAGGGATATCTTGATATTGTCCTCTCCACTGTATGCCTAGAAATTTCAATGAGGTAGAGGGCCCCTGTGTTCTTGTTGAATGTGTTACCCATCCTCTGACATGTAAATGTCTTACAAATAAATGTAAAGTAATTACTTCTTCTTTCTCAATAGGTCTAATTGGCATAATATCATCAATTCAGCAGATCTGAAGTCTTTTTGAAAGGAATTCTATCACGATGACTGCAAACTATATTTATGACATAGTACTACAGATTTGCTATACCTTGAATAATGACAGCGAAGATATTTTTCTAGCCTTTTCAGCTAAACTAACAAGCAAACTAACAAGTAATGAAAATTTATTCAGATTCCATGAACAACATTACCTGTCCACTAAGTTAGAATCTCTTGTTGAGGGACCCAGACATCCAAGAATTTTTCAAAATTATTCTAAGAATTTTTTATGTATATAGCCAGGTACTAGTCTATAGAATAGTGTATGAGATATCGAAGGAAAGATAATATAAAATTCAAAACATGTGACCACACTTTTAATATTCTAATGTTCTGTCACACAGAATATTGTAGTTATCTGTCTACTGTCCCAAATCTCCCTGTTAATACTTCTTATCCATAAGCTTATCTTCTTTGTGTGATTTTCAATGGGCTTAAACTATCTCTCATGTCACTTTAAGCGTAGCACTTTAAATTGAAATAAAAATCACAATGATTTTATTAAATAATTATAAGCTATGTCATAGGCTGCTTTCATATTAATTTATTATTTACATATTTATCAATTTTTTGAGGAATTAAAGCGGTTATCTTCTCAGCAATAGGAAACTGGATTCCAGGGAATTTAACCTATAAACATGATGCCAGATAGCTAATATGTGTCAGAGTTAGGACTCTATACTAAAGTATAATCATTAGATTATTTTTCCAATCCTTTAGCATATGTTTTTTTTTTTTCCACTGAGGGGTCAATTTTTATTAAGAATCCAAATGTCTTCATTATCATGTATCATTTTGTAAAAACTGTCACTTGTATATTATGGGGGAAAATATCTCATGTTGTTGTTTTTCTATTGCAGAAGAGAGTTATTGTGATTTTTCCATGGGTATCCCCTGTGGACTTTAAGAAGAGTTTAATAAATTGGCATAAGTATCCAACTCATAATATTCACAGCATATTATAATTGAGTGAGCAGTTCAATTCCAGAGGTAAAAAGAAAGTTTTTCATCACTCACACAATTTTTTAGAAACTATAACCGTGAATTTCAAACTAGAGTATGTGCTTTAATATTTAAATCTGAGGGTGTTCTATTTTACTAAGAATTGTATTAAAAGTCAACTACATCCCTTAGAGAGAACATAGCAGGGAAACTAAGAAGGTCTTTCTACATGATTAGCTCAATAAAGCTGCAAATCAGAAGCTTGCTTTAATTGTCATGATGGATGATAATAGAATAGGGGCAGTTGAAATAAGGGACTATATTTATATATTAGGGAAATTATTAAAGAGAGAGATAATTAATATTAACCATCCATTTGTATATGCCACTTTGGTATTTTCTGAAAGAGGATTATGAATGAATTTTAAATTAATTTATTACTTAATTAATTCATCTAGAAGTCACTTTATTTTATTATTTTTTTAAAATTTCATAGTTGTTTAAACTTTTGGCTTTAAATAAAGAATTCTAATAAGTGGGGATATAAGTTGCACATTTTTAGGTAATAATGATTCCAGAATTTTGCATGTCACAAGGGTATTTTTTATATGGTTAAGGTGCTTAGCATGCGGAGTCAAAGAAATCTGAACTTTAATTCTGGCTCTGCTAAGTAACTGTGTGACTTTGGTCATAATATTTATCTTCCTCGGTTTTCTCAGTTGTAAAATGATGCTAAATTATTTAGTTTGCAGATTGTTCTGTAGTTTATATAAAATTACGTCCACAAAATTCCTAATCATAGTAACCACTTAATAAAATGTGGTAACTGCTATCATTGCTTTTCTTCTCAAGTTTAATGTTTATAAAACTGCTCTCATTTACCTCTGTTACTTTATGATTTTAGACTTTATGAAAGTTGAGAAATTGGTTTTATTTGAGTCTTTCAGATTGATCATGTTTTAAAAATATCCATGAAAAATATTTTTTCTTGCCTCCATCTACTCTTTATCATCTGCATATACATAATCAGTTTAATGGTCCTGAAATATGAGTTATCAGGAATATGAGTTCAGTTTAATAGTCCTGAAATATGAGTTATCAAGAATATCTGTTTACAGTTCAGAATGCATGAATTTGCTAAACTCCATACATTATATACCATGTTTCCAGTTCCTTATAGTGATGTAAAGAATTTCTGTAGAGCAATATGATTTGCTAAAAACGTTGCCCTCATTTGTAAACCAACTTCTTGCTCTACAGAGAAAACCAGTAACCAAGAATTGCCAGAAAATTATATGATCTAGTGTTTCAAGAAAATTTAAGTAAAACATACTATCATTTCATTGACATGTCCATAAAGAGAATGTGATGACAAAGATGAATCATTTTGGTCCTTTAAAGAACAGAATATTGATATTCATTGGATTCATCTTCAATGGAATTATATTTAATATATTTACTGTCAAAAAATGCATTTATATATAACTTAAAGAAGAAATATGTAACTTCTGGTTTAGAGCCCATTCCTTTCTCAATGCTTTGATAAAAAATAATTGATTTTATACCTAATTATTTATTTACTTAAGATAATTAAAATTTGGAAATGATATTTCAATTTTATGCATCCTTCACATAATATCAAGAATTTAATTTAGTACAAATATTTAAATGCCTCTCAAAAATAAGCACTCTGCAATGACACCATGTTCATGAAGTTGAATAGGGTATGCTTGAAAATTTTGGTCATTATTAGTTATTCTTTGGTTTGGAAAGATGAAGTTACATTTCCAAGCTCACACTCTCACTAGGTGCTAAATCAGACATATTAATACAGGGTTATAAGTCTCTTATTCCTCTAAAATTGACATTTTTTCTCAGACATGCTGTGAAGTGAAACAGTTGTAATGTCGCTGAAATTTCTCTGGTGTGTGTTAGTCAAGATGTATTATATAATGGATCCCTTTAGTAAAGTACCTAGTGAAACATTTTTCACAATGTTCTTGCATAATTTTATTGCCTTTCATTACATTTCTTCCAATTTTCTTAATTCCTGTTTTGTCCCTAACATTCTTTAACAAATATGTCTGCATATAACCCATGGATTATTGTAAGACAGAGGGAGACAGAGAGAGAAAGGTTTGGGTAGAGAAAAAGAGAATGAGGAATTTTTTATAAAAGAGATATATTTTTGCTATGTCCAAACAATATATTAATATATAATTATATTATGTATTGATGCCTTTTTAAGTTATTTTATTAACATAGTCAAACTAAATTAGAAATTATTATAAGATTTATTTGTGTGTGTTTTTTTTTTATTTATCACCCCCTCCCACAGATGGTTCTCACATGTCTATTCACCTTCTCCAGGAGGCACTGGAAGCTGAACTTGGGACCTCCCACATGAGAGGTGAGTGCCCAACGGCCTGAGTCACAGCTGCTCCCCATAGGTTGTGGCGTCTGCTGGCTTGTGACATCTGTTCATTGTGGCAGGGGTGGCATCTAGATCATTATGGTGGGGGCGGGGTCTAGATCATCTTCTTTTAGGAGGTACTGGGACCTGAACCCGGTACCTCCCATGTGGTAGGCGGGTGTACAGCTGTTTGAGCCACATGCACTTCTCTGCATGTGTGTTTTCATAAAACAATGTAAATTCTCTGAATTTATACAGAAATTGGAATTTAGTTTAATTACATATTTTTTACTCTAGAATTCTTTGAGTCAAATAAGCATATTTTTTCTCTAATCCCCCAAATAGAAAGCTATTTATTCTATGTATAAGAAATATCTTTCACCTAGATCTGTGAGAGTCTTTATGGGAAAATAAGACAGGTGCTTTTTTTCTTATTCTACTAAATTTAAGCTGATTTGCTCATTTTCTTCTTTTCATATGAAAATCTCAATATGATAAACCTTAGTATGCTTCTTTTATGGATATAAATAATTGGTAGATCACTGGGATGCAGCCTGGCCTAAGGCATGACAAATGCTTTACTCCTTTAAAACCTGTGAAATACAGGGGCCAATGCATTAAGAATGGTACAATCACCTTAGTCTCTGATATACTGAAGGGAAAACAAAAGTTACCATCCTGAAATCTTGCTCCTATTTATAGACCCTGTATTTAATTGTGTTAAATCACTAGGGCTTTCAATTCACATACTGGTGCCTCTTTAACAATTCTTTTGCCATATACTTTTAGAAATATATTTTTATTGAAGTATATCATTCATACATGAACATATATGAACAATATGTGTATAGTAAAAGTTATTAACTTACAAAAAAAAGTATGTATAACATCATACAGCGGTACCATACATCACCCCTCCACCAACACCTTGCATTGTTGTGAAATATTTGTTACAAACTATGTAAGAGCATTCTCAAAATATTACTAATAACTATATTCCCTATCTTACATTTGTTGTATTTTTCTCCTGATCCACCCTAATATTTTTTAATACATTTTTATTACAAAGGTTGTGAACTTACAAAACAATCATGCAAATATATAGATTCCCATACAACACCCCTTCACCAACACACCACACCATGGTGGAATATTTGTTACAGATTATGAGATAATATCATCAGACTATTACCACAAACTACGGTACATAGTGTATATTTGGCAGTTTTTCTATACCCCCCATTATCAACACAGTACATCTTTCACATTTATGCAAGAATATTACAGTATTGCTGTTAACCACAGCAATAAGTCACATCATTTATATTTTTCCCATGCTTCTCCACATTCCCATGATTGCTGTAGCTCACAAAAGGACACTCTTGCATTTGTACCATCAACCACAACTCTTATACACCTCTGGATTCACTATGTTATTCAGTCCCTAGATTATTTTCTAGCTTTCTTTCAATTGACATTTGCATCCCTAGACTACCTTTTTCAGCCACAAAGCCAATTATAAACCAGGTGTTACTCACTATAATGTGTTACCATCAACTCTATACATTTTCACGCCTTTACAGTCAAGTTAACTAAAACTTCTGGGTACATTAAGCATCAGTAGGTCTTCTCAACCCTCCTCTTTTCTCATAACATATACTCTCGGTTTTAACTCCAAATATTTATTCTTCGTATTTAGTTCATATTAATGAGACCATGCAATATTTGTCCTTTTGTGTCTGGCATAATGTTTTCAGGATTCATCCATATTATCATATGGATCCCAATTTCATTTTGTCCTACGGCAGCATAGTATTTCATATATATATATATGTGTGTGTGTGTGTGTGTGTGTGTGTGTGTGTGTGTATATGTATGTATATATCACATATCATATATATATCACATTTTGTTTCTCCATTCATTGATTGATGGACACTTGGGTTGTTTCCATCTTTTGGCAATTGTGAATAATGCTGCTATGAAGATTGGTATACAGAGGCCAGTTTTTGTCACATTTTTTAGTTCTTCTGGATATATTCCTAGTATAGGAATTGCTGGATGATATGGCAGTTCTAAATTTAGCTTCTTGAGAAACTGCCAAATTGTCTTTCACAGAAGCTGCACCATTTTACAGTCCCACCAACTGTGAATGAGTATTTTTGTTTCTCCACATTCCTTCCAGCACTTATTGTTTTTTTTTTTTAAATAATGGCCATTGTAGGCATGGTGAGATGATATCTAATTGTCATTTTGATTTACATTTTCCTAATAGCTAGTTATATGAAACATTTTTTCCATGTGCTTTTTGGCCATTTGTATTTCCTCTTTGGAGAAATGCCTGTTTAAATTTTTGCCCAATTTTAATTTGGATTGCCTGCTCCTTTATTGTTGAGTTGTATGGCCTCTTCATATATTAAATCTTCTTTGAATGATTGGTAGAACTCACCTGTGAAACCATCTTGTCCTGGGCTTTCCATTTTGGGTGTTGTTTGATGACTGTTTCAAGCTTGATATGGTACAATATTTTAAAAATTAATATACATGTCATTAGAGTTCTACAACAAGAATAGAAAGGAATGAATTAAAAGATATATTTAAGGAGATAATGGCCAACACATTTCCAAAAATAAGGAAAAACATCAAATCACTGGACCACAAATGTCAGCAAACCTCCAGGAATGATAAATACAAAAAGAAAATCAACTGTTCATAAAACACATCTAGAGTCATCGGACTCATTGGTGAAAAACAAAGATAAGTATACAATCACAAAAGCAGTAAGAAGAAAATGCATATAACATACAGAAGAAAACACATAATTATTATTATAAGAGGCTTGCCATTTATAAAGTAACAAGTCAGAATATATTGGACAGATAAATTGAAAATACTGAAATATAAAACTCATTCCCGGGCTCATTGCCCATTGAAAACAACTTTCCAATATAAGAACAAAGAAGACTTTTTTGGAAAATTAACACAAACACGCAGAAATAATTTTTTGCCAGCAGATTTGTGTTTTAAAAAATATCCATAGAATGAATGTAATAATCAAAAGACAGCTGGGTATAAACATAGACATAAGTAATGCTAAAAATATAAAATTAGAAGTAAATATAACAAATATTTAATTTGTAAAATTTTCATGGCTTTGAAAAATAATTGCTTAAAGTAAAACTAGGTTGGGGTGAATGTAGTTCAAGTGGTTGGGCACCTGCTTCCCATGTGCGATGTCCTGTGTCCATTCCCTAGTACCTCCTAAAAACAAAACAAACAAAAGAAAAACAAACAAAATCTAGGTTGATGATTGTCAGGTTTAAATCATAAAGATAAAATTTATGGTTAAAAAATAAGAAAATGGTAAGAAAATTAATCTCTACTCTTTTAAAGTTCTGCTGTTTTAAGTTATGCAGTATATAATTTTAGGTAGATTATCATAAATTAAACATGCATATAATAATCCTTAGGACAACCAGTAGCAAGAGACAAAACAAAAACTACAAACATTAGGGATTAAGGTAAAGATACCTTTATGGTCACCCAAAATATTAAAAATATAATTAAAAAATTTGTAAATAAATTTTAATTGTTAAATTTGATAATTTAGAATAAATGAACAATTCCATATATACTTATATCAGAAGAAATGGATAAGTGAAGGATTCTCACAGGCTCTCCCAGCCGCTTTCTAGTGGTGAGTGGGGCCTTTCAGAGGATTTCCAGGTGGAATTTTATGGCCACATGTTTCATGGCCATGTTTTTCTGCCAGGTCTTAGTTTTGTCTTTTCATTCCCTAAACTAGCTTGCCTCAACTCCCGTCTCAGAGTGTTTACACCCTTATTCTTAAGGGCGTGCTGAAGGGAGATGTTCATTCTTCTGTAATTACTTCTTGCTGGTTGGGGCAGTAGGCCCTACCTGACAAGGTGTAAAACCCACTTGCTACTCTATTGCAGTTGGAGGAAGACGAATCTGGCACCAGGGCGGGGAGCTGGATGAAATCCTCATATGGCTAACAGGGCATTGATTCTGGAAGACATAAACTTAATTAGAACTTCAAAGATATAAGGTCCCACTAAAGGGATACTGACCACAAGAGTAGGAAAGTCCAGGTGCCTGAACAGACTACATCCTCCCAAAGTTGGTGAGTTTTATTTTGCAGGTTTTGAATGCTGTTTAGAGCTATTTCAGAGTGATTTACATAGAGACAGCATTCCTCCTTAAGGAATAGACATGTTTCTTTTTTTGCTGCTGTTAGTTTAAGTGCCCTGCCATTCTGCAGCACCACAGTGGAAAGAAATTCTGTTTGCTGTCTTAGAAGTTGTAAGGCACGACTAGTTTCTTCTATGCTGTTAGCTCTAGGGAGAGATTGTAATAGATAACAGGGTTAGGTATAAATTGCCAAACCCAATTTTCCATGGTGGTGGTTATGCCTAAGACATCTAAGAGGGGGATGAGGAGAGGCATTGCCTTTTAGTTATTGTATAGGAAGAAATTACAGGAAATGAAAACAGACCAGATTTCTTAAGGGGTGCCTGACTTGCCATCCCCCCTAGCAATAGGTGTTTGGGCTGTAGTTAGAGGGAACAGCTGGCTTTGACACAGACACTACTTAACTTTGTCCCTTGAAGAGGTATTTCAGTCCATCCAATGACTGGCACTTGATGTCCCATCAGGTGAATGCTGTAGTTCCAGCTGATAAGCTGGCACTTCCTTGGGCAGGGGGCATCACTCAAGATAATTTCACCAGCTGGCAATTCCTTTAACTTTAATAGCTGTGGGAGTGATTAAAACCACAGAATAAGGTCCCTTCCATTTTGGCTGTAATTGAGAGTGAGGCCTGTTCTTCTGCCAGGTTTTGATCAGAACCTGGTTTCCAGGTCCTGGAAAAGGTTGTCCACAGACAATCTTGAAGGGGCTAAGCTGAAGTGGGTCCTAGCCACCTCATTTGCTCTCTCTTCTAGTGTGAAAATGCTTAGCCCTGGCAGGATGGCATGAGAGTCTGCCAGTTCTCCCCAGGGTATGAGTGGGACAGATTCTGGAGTAAGGTCTAGGAGGCAGACCTGGGTTAAGCATGTCTTTCACCTGGTGTGAGGTGAAGACTGTGAGAGGTTGACCTCAAGTTAATTTGGTAGCTTGCTCAGTTAAGATGGCTTTTGCCCCCACTTCCTTCAGTCAAGGTGGCCATTCCTGCACTGTGTTATCCAGAGGTTGGGAGAAATAAGCTACTGGCCGAGAAATCTCATGCAGATTTTGGACTAATGCTCCTTGATTGGCAGGGAACTAGTAGGATATTCTCCAAGAACTTTTAAACCATGGGCCAGAGTCCTTTGACAGCTTCTTCCTTGAGGATGTACTACTTTCTAAGAGGGTAGGTCTGGTTGGTATTGTTGGTAAAAATGGTGCTCACTGGGACACAGAGACTGATGATTGTAGGCAGAAAGTTTATTGGGAAGCTCTCCCAACAGAGGGGGTCTGAAGAATAGACTTCAGCCTGTCTCTGGAAAGGAGGGATTTGAGTTTATACAGTACATTCTTAGGTGGGGAAATGATAGTCAGTGGGAGGGGATCGTCGGTTTGAGTGAGGTGCAGGGGCCAATAGGAAGACTTAGAGACAAAAATTTAACCTTGTGTGGCTAGAGGGTAGTGGGTTAGGAGTTATGTTTTCTTGTAATTTTGGAGAAACAGGTGGTGCTTTGATGTGGAGCGATTGAAGGTCTCTATCTCACTTTACTCCCATTTCCATGTGGTTTCTTTGTTCAGCGTTTGGGGACTTGCCATGCTTTTGGACACGTAGGCTTAAGGGGGGCTTGTGCTTCCTCAATACATGTCAGGGGATATTGAGTCACAGCTTGTTAATTACTGCAAACTTAGTGAGGGGGGAGACTCTAACATTCCTAATTATTTGGTTATTTTTATATATATATATACGTGTTGGGGGACCTGGGTATTGGGTTATATGGCACTTGGTAGGATGGGAAGGTGAGGGGATTCAGGGTGAGGGGATTTGGAATGTTGGCTTGACCTGGCTACTTCCTGTTGTCAAGGGGTACAGAAAAGTTTCTTTCCATTCTGTCCAGTGGGCTGTGGTTTCAGGTCCCACAGTTATTGATATTGATCATCACATAACAGGAAGATGTCTTCCATGTATTCCTGGTTCATTGATTGTATAATTTGGTGTATGAATCAGGAGAGGAGCTCTAAGAGATAAGGGCCAAAAAGAAGCAGCAGCAATAACAACAGTAAAGGTGTTATAATAGGAAAGAGGATTGATCTTAAGCATGAAGAAAAATAAGAGAGGAATGAGGATAGCCATGGTTAATTTCTATAATTATTATCTCGGGCTCCTTCCTGCTGTTGAGGGTTGGAGCAGGGTTTCATTGAATTATTACAGTGTTGTTTCAGGGGTTAATGGCTGGTATTGAATTTCATGCATTAGGAGTAGGCTGTTCACATGATTTTAGGTGCTGTTCTAGACTGTTGTTTGAATGAACTGTTTTCTAGCTCAGAGAATGTATGTCCTGCTGATAGTAAAAGAAGGAGGGTTATTAGTGGGATGAGGATGGGAATTAACTATGAGATTCAGGGCTAAGATAATGAGAAAAACAATCAGATATAGGGTCAGTAGCTAGATTAATAATATAACTTATTTGATGGGTCATATGCTGTGAGGTTTGCGTGACATTAAAAATTAGTTTAGGTATAAGAAGAGTTCACATAAGCATATATAGAGTTTTAGCAGGAATAGGAGATTTCAGATTATTAACTGTGGTTTCATAACAATGTTTGGGTCACTTTTGTTCTTCATGGACTTAAGATTCCCATCCAGTAAGGCTGCATAGTAGGGCTAAGATGACACTATTTTTCTCAGTTTGTATAGTTTGAGGCATAGGCAACAAAAAATTTTTATTACTTTTCATGTTGGGCTGTAGGGCGGCATTTTATATAGGGTATTTACATTTTTAGGCAGCAAATAGTAATTGGCTGGTTACAAGAGTTTCATTGCAATGTTTGTAGTAATGAAAGCATACCTTGTTCCTTTCAAGAGTGGGAGGGGACTAATGTTCAGTTGTTAGAGTGAGCATGAAGAATATATGAGGGTGATGTCCATGAGCTGTTGATGAGCAACAGGTAGCTGCTAGTGCTGCTACAGGATTCAGTAGTTACCATGTTTGTTTTCCTTGTGGAGCCACTCTGCTGCTTTTCAGGTTTCAATGGTATGGCTCTGGATTTTCACAAGGGTATTTGCTTTAACGGTCTCAAGAGCAGTGTTAGAGGAGTGGGCAGGGATATGATAGACAGTTACTTGTTACTATTGGCAGACATTTCAGATATTTTTCCACAGATTTCTTCTCTGCAGAGGGTGATTCATGACAGTTCATTGTTGTCGTCTTGTTTTTTTGTATCTGCAATCCACCTTTGGATAGAGGTGACAGTTTTCAGAATGACCAGGCACCAATGGTTTAAGCCTTTACTTGCAGCAGAGTGTGGTACGTATGCTGCACACAGTTTTTGTTGCTGTTGTTTTCATTTTTTTTATTAAGGAGCTATATTGTAATTTGTGTAACTTTTACAATTGTGATTACAAGCCAAAGGGTATTTGTCTAGAATGTTGCCTCTATCACAAACTTTTCTTAAAGCTAATATTGACGCTGGCTACATTTAATTTACAAGGTAAATTAGAGTTTACTCCTTTACTGCTTAAGCTTGTGTCAATACCTGCTCTGCTTTTTTTTTTTTAAATAGCAGCCTGCTGGAGGTTCTCTTATTCCCATGAATAACTTTTCCTGATTAACACATACAATGGTTTTAATGTTCGAGCTAAATGAGGGATGAAGGGTGTTTAGTATTGCAACAATATTATAAACTATTAATATGAGAAAACATTGTACTCTATCAATTAAAGCAGAAGGTAAGAGTTTTTGTTTCATCCAACTAAACAACATTTAAAAATTTGATAGAGCAGCTTGGATTTAATAGCTTGTCCCAATTGTTTGCCCATTTCAGTTTTTAAGATAAGATACTATTATTTCTGATACTTCTTTTAATTCTGTAAAGGGAATTATTGGTTAACATAATGTTATTAATATAATGAAATAGGGTTATATCTACAGGTTTTTCATGCAGCAAGATTTTTTGTCACCAGGCCAGGATAGACGATTGGGTTATGCACACAGCCTTGGGAAATCACTGCAAAATCCACTGTTGACTTTTTCACATGAAGGTGAATGCAGGCTGGCTTGATTTACCTAAGGAGATACTAGAAAATACTTTAGCAAGTTTTAGAACAAAGTGATAGTGACATAACTAGATATTAATTTTTGTAATCAACTAACAATATTTAGGGTTGCTGCATACAGCAGTGGTGTTACTTTAATTTATGATCGCTTACTGTTATGTATCAACCCGTGGCAGCTTTCAATGTGAAATGGGCAAGTATGAGTTAAAGCTTCTGTCCTGAGGCAGTTTTCAGTGTGAATCAGATGTGTATGAGATAAAGCATTTGTTTTTTTGATTTCCAGGTAGAGAGGTTGTTTTTGTGATATATACCATTTTTAATAATAATTAAAACCATGATTAACAGCATTATATTTTTATCTAATATTATGCCAGAACATTGTTAAATTTTTAGAAATTTTATTCACTCTTTAAGTATTTATATAAATTTTTTAATTTATACAACTTTGATTAACAGAGGGTTAAAGAATCTCTTTTAAATTTATTGCACTTTCTAAACACTTTTCATTCAAATTATAACATATTAAATGAACTCAACTATTTTACTACTTCACTTTTTTTAAGTGGAATAACAAATCTTTTGAAATAATTTGAAATAAAAGATGCTTTTCAGGATTTGACTTTGAGAAAGTAAAATGTTAAAGGTCGTTAGATTTGAACATTATGTTCTTTTTAAATTGATAAGACTTGCATTTTTTTAAACAGCCAAGGAAATGATAAGGTTAAAGTACAAGAAGCTATTTTGATAAAAAAGAATTTTTGTACACTGATTAGTAAGGAGAAAAACTCTTTGTAAACTTTTGCTAAAACACACCAATGATTTAAGAAACTTTGTTACTTTTACAGAGAAAGAACAAAATTTTAAACTGACATTGGTATATTATCGTTTTTAAAACTTTTTAGGTAGAATCAATGAATCTTATTCAACTTTAACTACAAAAAGTCCTTTTCCACATACCTTCTGCACTTTCTGTATTCATTCAGATTTTGTCCTGCATTTTATTCTTTCTTAATAACCAGTCCCTTTATCTTAGAACAAAATTACTTTCTTTTTCCTTAATACAAAGAAAATAACACATTCTATATACCTTCCATATTTAAGTTATCAAAACAACTTTGGAAAGTGTTTCAAAGCAAACTTCTTATAGCATACAATTACCATCAAAATTAAACAAACTTGTCAGACTAATGATTTCATTAGACATATTAACAGAAACATAAAGCTCACCAATTTGACTTATAATTCTTACTCTTGGTATGGCTGTTTTTAAGCTTTTTATTATTTTACATTTCTGATTTTACTGCTTCTAAGATTTTTCTGGAATCAGTGGTGTCTGTAATATGCAAGCTTGTTCTTGGAAATATTTTTATTAGTAATCAGCAATCAGTTAAGAATATTTGAGCAGTATAAATGCAGTTAAGTTTTAATTTAGCAGTTTAGACAGATGGATATTTAACACGTATATTTTGGAGTATTGCTTTTTAGGAATACACTTAGACAGATTTAAAATTCAGGAGTAAGCTAAAGGTTATTATAAGAGGTAAGTAATTGTAGGTTTGATACTGTGCAGGGCATCAAGAGGGACAGGATATTGGGGTTTGAATGGGATGTAGGTAGGATTTTTGAGTTGAGCTATGACTGGTTTGTGATGGACAGCAATGATAGGAATTTTAGTATTTAGACTTTTGGATTGACAGAGATTGGCAGAAAAAGGGGGAGCAGAGGAGAGAATAAGTGGGTGAACAGGTGATTTCTTAGTGGATGTAGTAAAAAGGGATTGTGAAATTATTCTATTGACCTTCACTATTGAGATTGAAGAGTGAGTTAAAGGTTTAGAGACTTTGCGGAGGGCAAAGAAAGTGGTTTTCATATTAATAAGAAAAAAAATTGGCCTACCTGCCACTGTCAGAGCTACATGAGGTTCTGCTTTGGTGATGGGTGTGGAGGCCTGGATAGTTCCTGGGTAAATTTAATTGTCTGTTGCCAGTTCCAGAAGGTCTGGGGGGTTGAAGTTGGGAATTGGTTCTGACTGGGTAACTGATGCTCTTCTGCCTTGAGAGGCTTAGGGACAGTCAGACTTCCAGTGGATTTCTTGCTTGCACAGTGGGCATGGCCTCGGAGGAGGTTGTGGGTTTGGGCACTGCTTGGCACAGTGTTCAGGCTTTCTGTACTTGAAGCATGGCCTTAGCGGGTTTTGTACTTGCCTGGAGTGGAGTGTCTGCTGAGAACTCTGGAGGATGGAGAATTTACAGCTAGGTTTTTTCAGGGGACTGTCATGGCTCTCACAGGGCTGTTGGCAGTGATTTGTTGGTTTAGAGTATTTGCAAGGGTTTGGACTGCAAGCCAAATATGCTCTTTTTCTTCTGGGGATAGACAGGTAAAAAGAATGATGTAGAGATTTTCAGAGAAAGATCCTAACCAGTCCTCGATCTAGCCTAAATCTGAGATTGAGAAAGGAATGTGTACTCTATTCCTTTAGCTCCTGCTACTCCCCAGAGGGGTAAGAGAGGAGCTGGCATCTGTGTGAAGTTAGGAGCCTGCATGCTGACAGAGGTGGAGGGCTGCAGCACAGAAGGAAGGGGAGGTAGTCTCTGAGCGAGTATGAGCAGGGGAGAAGGGAAGGATAGAAGGCAGCAGTGATGAAGTAGGGGAGGAAGAAGGGATGGAAGGTGAGTTAAGAGATAACACCAGAGGATTGTATGGAGGAGGTATGGGGGGCATGATTTGATGGATCAAAGTCTGAATGTTCAGAAGTTTTAGGGGGTGGAAGTGATGAGGAGGAAGATTTCTGAGGAGGTTTCTGATGTAAAAGAAGAATTTGGTAGGAACAGCAGGATTGGCAGAGGGAGGGAAGAAAGGAAAAGGAATACTGGAATGTAAAGGATCTCTGACCACCTGCCTTTGTGCTGGATAAGGTTCTCTAAGTCACAGAGAACTTGGAAAATGAAAGTGCCATTCTCCAGCCATTGGCTTTCATTGTCAAATTTGCATTGTGGCCACTCAGAGGTTGAAGAGAAAATGAGCTTTTTAGGTCTGATGTCTCCTTCCTGGTACAGAGTTTTAAGGTTATAAAGGAGACAACCCAGAGGCATGGTTTTGGGGTGGGGGGCAAAATTGAATTCCCCATTTTAGGTGGCTTGGGTGAGACTAAGGATCTCTGGAAAGGAAAGAACAGGGGAGATTCTGCGTGAGACAGGAGTCCCCGAATCAGTCAGAAATCCCCAAGGAAGCAAGAAACCGTGCTTGGAGCCAGACATCTCTGGAGCCAAGGGGTTTCTTCGCATGAGGATGCAGGCCTACTGCCTGCCATGTCTCTGGGGAACAGTGCGAATCACTGACCTGTGGTAGGATTTTTCAGCGGTATGTCCTGGACAAAGGGAAAAAGAGAGGGTGAGATAGCAGGATCCTCCAGTAGAGAAATCCTTAACTCATCCAGCCGAGATTCTATGTCTGGTGTAGAATGGGTGTTAGGCTGCGGCAGGGATACCAATCAATCAGTCTCAACATGACCCCAGTCCCAGGTTTTTGGCACTAAATGTTGGGAAAAATGATGTTCACTGGGACATAGAGACTGATTATTGCAGGCAGAAAGTTTATTGGGAAGTTTTCCCAATGGAGGGGGTCTGAAGAATAGACTTCAGCCCACCCCTGGAAAGGAGGGATCTGAATTTATACAGTATACCCCTAGGTGGGGAAATGATAGTCAGTGGGAAGGGATCGAGGGTTTGAGTGAAGTTCAGGAACCAAAAGGAAGCCTTAGAGGTAAAAAATTTCCCATGTATGGCTAGAGGATAGTTGGTTACGGAGTTACGTTTTTTTGGAGGATGCTGGAGGAGCAGGTGGTGCTTTGATATGGAGGGATTGAAGGTCTCTATCTCACCTTACTCCCATTTCCATGTGGTTTCTTTGTTCAACCTTTAGGGAAGTGCTGTGCTTTCAGACATGTAGACTTAAGGGGGGCTTGTGTTTCCTCAATGCATATCAGGGGGAATTGAGTCACAGCTTGTTAATTATTGCAAACCTAGTGAGGGGGAACCTCTAACAAGTATTATAAGCAATGGAAACTGGGGAAACCTGAAGAGTCATACAGGTATCCCCATCTCCGAGACATTAGGATTTACTTTACTATTGATTTCTTGAGGAATAGTTGCTGAGGAGACACCTAATTCTTTATCTAGAACCATTGCTAAACAGAGTTCATATTTTTCCCTCAAGCACTGGACTACAGGCACCTTAGAGGCTTTATTTTTCCCTACAAGTTGGATGCAAGCCCCTAGAACATGAAGTAAATCCTGTCCCAGTAAGGGGATGGGGCATTCAGGGACAATTAAAAATGATCCACCCCCAATTTGGTATTCGGTGCACTCCCAATACAAATGGCCTATTTTACTGCACTGAGTGCAGGGACCTGGGGCCTCCATCTAGGGCAGTCTTCCTGCCCATAGCCAAGCTTCCCACAATTCAGTCAGGATCTCAATGTTTTGGAGCTGAAGCCTGGGTGACCTTGAGGTTGCTGGCTGCTGTTTATGGCAACTGCCACAAGGCCAGCCTTTCTCCTGTTTTTCCTTACCTTCCGCTGCTTGATGGCCTTGTGGTAGTCAAAGATGGAAAAAGCTTCTTCTAAAAGAGAAAAATCACTATTTTTTATATTGAGCTAAATGTGCCAGGGATAAAGGAGCATAGACTCTAATGGCTTCCACTTCTTTATTTGTTACTGACTTTATTGGGTAGAGGCTTTTCTTGGGGCCCCCAGTAGGGTGAAAAGATGTTCCACTCCCAGTGACTCCTGCTGACCTAGCCACGGGCATATGAAGTGGGGGTGGTTTCACTTCCAGAGCATAACACAACCTGCAAAGTCCATTTAAACTCCTGTCCTGGTATAGAGGCATAAAGAGTTGGACATATGGAAACTCTGACCCGTCGCCCTCTGTCTTACATAGGAGGACTAACTGCAAAATAGGGTCATAATTTAGAGTGACATTAACAGGGCATTTTTGCTGCTTTCAAGGTCTAAGAGAAAAGAAGCACTTTATTAACCAAGCAACTAAAATAATATTAATGAAGCAACTAACAATTTTATTAGTCAGGTGACTTGGTGTTCCAGAGACCAAGTCTGACTAAAAACTTTCACCCCTCCAAACTGAAGCCCCCAAAATAGTAAGTTTTGGAAGATGTTTGGAACCACTGCTCTGTTCTCAGCCTTCTGAGAATTCAGAGCCCTACCAGTGGGCATCCCCATGGCTGCACTAGGTCTTGGGAGATGCCTGAACCCAGAATCCAGACTAAAGCCCCCAAGCTGGGTTTGTGGGAGACATTGGCTGCAGTTACCCCTTAACTGAAGCTCCTAGAACATGAGATTCCAAGGTTTTGGGAGATGCCTGAACTGGGAATTCCCCTACCCCCTGATTCCCTCTCTCTCTTTTTTTTTTCCTGTATATTCTTACAGAGGTCTTAGGAAGAAGTTTTGCTTTATGGCCCTAACTGGGAGTTTCACAGCTAAACCAGACATTAAGTCCTTTAAGAGATTAAACATCAATTTTTCTAGACTCTCTCTGTTCCTTGGGATGGTAGTTGTCCATCATCATCTCCTTGTCAGTTGTCTTGGATGAGTCGAATGAGCTGTAAAGTAGGTGTTGCAATTGCAAGCAAGATAATCCCATCCATCTTCCCCATGGGATACAAGCCCCCTCTCAAATAGAGGTGGACTGGACATCACCATCCCAGAATCCTCAAGACTGGGGCAAGAACTACGGACTAGAGCAGACTTACTGGTATTCTACTATAGACATATTTTGATTCTAGAAATGGAAGAAATTGCAACATTGTTGTGGAGCCAGTAGCCACTGGAGACTCTGGGGGAAGGGAGAGGGAAAAATTGTTGTAATATGGAGGATTTTTCAGGACTTGGGAATTGTACTGAATGACACTGCAATGACAGATATGGGCCATTTTATATCATCACATAACATGCAGAACTGTGTGGGAGAGAGTGTAACTACAGTGGGAACTATGGTCCATACTTAATGGCAAAGCCCCAGGATGTGTTTATCAATTGCAATGAATGTGCCACACTAATGAAGGATGTTTATGTGGGAGGGTGTGGAAGGTTGGAAGGTGGGATGTATGGGAATCCCTATAGTTTTTGTGTAACATTTATGTAATCTAGGTATCCTTTAAAAAATAAAATAAATAAGAAAAAAGATCAATTGTTCCAGCCAACAGGCTTTGGGAGCCCTGAGGGAATAACTTCCTGCTCTGTGGGATGGGTAGGACCAAAATTTCACTAGCAAATGTATTTTCAGTTTTTAAGACGTTTTAAAAACCTGAAATGAGAAATTCATAGTAGGAAGATTAAATGTGAAGTTGAGGTGAATTATGAAGGCAGAAACAGCCGCCTTCATAATTCCCCTGGGAAAGGGAACCCAACCACTTGGTGGCACCTGCCTCAGTCCTGCCCGCTGCCACCTGCCTCCCTGTCCCAGACTAGGAAGCCCAGTGTGATCCATAGGAAGGCGGGCCAAGGTGTGAACACGGCGGGGGGGGGGTGGGTGGCAGCCAGCACTGGAAACAAGGCCCCCACCCTTAACTCCATGTGAGGGCCCTTTTAAAATGGATAACCAAAAGAAGGCATTAAAAAGGCTGTGATTCATAGTTGGACTCATTCACCAGTCCTCGCAGGGACTGAGGAAGATTACTTACTTCTGGCTGGTGCGCCAGATATATGTTGCCGGATTTCCTCTAGGTTCCTGGCTATTTTACATCAAAGAATTTAAGAACCTACTGGTTTAGGCAATTGTTTATTACAGAAATGAGAGAAGAGAATAGAAATGGGAGAGAATAACAGATTGTGGGTCCCAGGTATACTTTCCGGCCAGTCCAGGCAGAGAAGAAGAAAAATGCGATGATTTAACTTCTGCACTTGCTTTTCAAACCATTAATTATTCCTCCCACTTGCTAATGTTTGGGGGAAGTGTCCCAGTTGTTTGCTGTTTTGATTGATTACCCCGCTCATCAATTCCCCTGGGGGCAGAGCCCAATGATAAGGCCCTTTGAGAATATTTGGAGCTTTTCTTTAATCCCAGACAAAATCTCATTCTAAATGAAGGATTCTGGTGGGTTCTTCCAGCAGCTGTCTGGTGGGGGTCTTTCCCTCAGAAGATTTCTAGGTGGAATTCTATGGCCACTTGTTTCATGGCCATGTTTCTGCCAAGTCCCAGGTTCATCTTTTCATTCCCTAAACTAGCCTGCCTTAAGTCCATATTGAAGCATTGCTACCAGCACGGACTACAGTTTATAGTATAGTTTTTGGAGAGTCTTTGGAATAAGAGTTGTTACTGAAATGACCCAAGGACTTTGGGATATTCTGAGGGGTGAATATATTTTGTACGTGGGAAGTCTTTGTCTCTTTTGTTCCCAACAGAGGACTGTGATAGATTGAAATATGTACCCCAATTTAGACATGTTCTTTATCTCAATTTGCATTTCTATAGGTGTAAAGCCTTTAAAAAAATGTATAACAGTAGTGCACTTTTTTTCCCCACATTAAAACAGTACTTTATTTTGTAAATTTTTACCCATTATCACTCCCATGTTATGGATGATATAACCAAGTGTACAAGGTGAAGAAAAAATTAAATGGGGGTTGCACCTGGAAAATAAATTTTTAAAAACTCTGTTTACGTGTTTCAAAATTGCTGGTTCTCTAGTTCATCGAACTCTCAGGCTGCCACTATCATGGGCAGCATTCTAAAGCTACACTATCTGATTAGCTTATTAATTCTGTGTCAATTAGGTCAATCAATGTGTCAACCTGTAACAGACTGTGCAGTTTAACTGGCAAAAATCCTGAATCTTGGGCATTTGTTCTCTTGTAACTACTTTACAGTTTCTAAAAGCAGATATGGTCCAAAGCTGGAAAAACCTAAGTCTTCTCAAGGCAAAATATAAATTTTGAACATTGCATCATCATTTGATGCCAAACAATGAAGCAAATCCCAATAGTATGTATAAAAAAAACAGCGTTGCATTTTCAAAAGATTGTTTCCCATATTGATTAATCCACGCAGCTAACTCATTGATTTACGCAACTTTATTGAAGAAAAATAATTACTAGCAGAGCTATTAGTTGATCACTCATCCATTGACAATTTGCTTCATTTATTCAGTGCTATATTAAACAGTATATTAGAAGACAGATTAACTAATAGTTCTAAGTTTCCTAACAATTTAAATGAAAATTACCAAATGTTTGAGACCCTAATCTGGAATACAGAGGAGGTTTGACTTCCAATTTCCATTCTCTGTAGAACAAGAAGAAGTCATTCTTTTATTGACATGCATAAAATACATCACATTTTCTGTTCTGTTGACGCTATAAATTCAACACAAATTCTCCATCCACATCAGTTATGAACATGAAGTATATCCTGTAACCTCAAATCTCTAACAGTGGAAGGCTTAAAGAATGGATGCTGCTATACAGTAATGCTGCTTCCTCTGATGTGACAATTGAACATCAATTCCCCCCGCCCCAGCCCCAAATACTTCTTCAGCATCTTAGAGCAGTGAGGAATGGTATTAGTCTCATAACCATGTTGGAGTGAAAACATTGACCACATAATACACATGCTCCATTAAAAAAAAAAAATCTGAATCTTAGGCATCTTGTAACTACTTTACAGTTTCCAAAATCAGTTATGGTCCAAAGCTGGAAAAACTTGTCTTCCCAGATGAGCATGTGAATGAATGGAGGGAGGTAAACAAAAAAAATAAAATAAAATAAGATAAGGTCTCATAGAGAAGCAGCTGGATAAGAAAATCAAAAAAGGAAAAGTGTTTTAAAGTTTATTCCAGGTATAATGCAGGCTATTCTGACTTTAAGGTAACATCACATGGCATACTTTTATTCTGTTGTACTTTGTTCTGTTGTACTCTGTCTGTTTTATAAATCCGTGCAATCTCTGGTACTAAGGGATCATCTGGTTTCGTATCCCACAGCAGTGAACAAGTGGATAAAAGAACTTTAGAAATAGTTGAAGCAGGAGACCACTGTGATCTTAATATTTGGATGATAAATTCTTGCTGTAAATGCAACCTTAGGTAGTTTGAAGGGGTAGTCTGTAGGAAAATGAATTGTCAAAAAGAATACACTGCCTTCATATGGGATGTCATTAGGTCCCATAATTGTGGCTTGCCAATGAAACACATCAGCCCCAACTGGACCTGCAGAACATTGTGCTGGTGGGTCACGGGCCAAATCACTAATTTCCTTATTAATCCATTTCACTGCCAGAGTCTGTGCTTTTCGTCTGGCTCCGCACTATCTCCGTGTGCACTCAGAGGTCCCGCCAAAATTCTTGATTATCAGGGCGGCTGGGAAGGATTCTATCTTTGTCTCACACCGGCTCTGCCAGACACAGGTGCAGAGGGGCCCGGGCCTCCCTCAAGATGCGGCCTCTGCCTCCTCCCCGCGCTGCAGCTGGTGCCTTCCCGGCTCTAGCGGCTCACGCGCACGGCACCACAGTAGTTACTTTTGAAGAAAATCAGTCATATCACAGTGTGGTGATGAAGACTCAGCTCTAAAGTCAGACTGTCTTGGTTCAAAAGTGAGTTTGTCCTTGAAGCTGTCAATTCATCATGAACAATTTCTGTAATCTGTTTGTGCCCTAGTTTCACCATCTGTAAAGTTCAGCCATAAAAATACGTTTTTTTGATTTTCTGTTCTAGGTGCTGGCAATACAGGACTGAACCTAATTTGTGATAATTTTGAGTCCATAGAACTTCTAGAAGGGAGGAAGATAAAGTGAAAACAAAAGTTACGCAAAATATATAGCATGTTTGATAGGGTAACTTCTGAGGGAAGCAAATGCAGGATTGAAGAGGGTTAGGGCAGATGCAATTTTAAACAGGGTGGTCAGCAACTTCTTAAAAGAAAGAGAATGAGAACAGTTATCTGGGGGAAGGGGATTTCAGGAAGAAGAAAAAATGGAGCAAGTCCAGGCAACCTCAGGACTAATGGGTACAGGGAAGTGTGAGGAGTTCAGTGTGGCTGCTCCAAGGTGAGCAGGACAGACATGAAAATCAATGATGAGCTCAAAGAACTAAGGATGAGGGGAAGGTCATGTGGGATCTGGAAGCTCTTGTAAAAGTTATGATTTTTAAATTTGTGTGAATGGAAGTCTTTTGGTTTTGTGAGAAAAGTCACATAATGCACTTTACAGTTTAACATAATATTCTGGCCCCTAAATTTAGATTAGACTCAAGGGGAATAAAGCAGAAAAATGGGAGTCAATCTAGAAGGTTTCAGGTATAATTTAAAGACTGAATTGATGGGTCTTTTGAACAAGGTGGAGGCAGAGCAGGTATTGAGAAGTAGTCACTCTCCAAGTATATTCTTGCATATAGAACCAATATGATATGTTGATGGACTGGATGTGAGGTGTGTGACATAAAGGAAGTTAGAGGATTATTTTTGATAATTTTTTCAGCAAATAGGAGGATGGCTTTCCATTACCTGTGATTAAATTTTAGATATTTCAAGATCATATCGGGTCTGGAGGCTTTTAAAAATTTTTAATTTTTAAATTTGTGTGATGGTTAAATTGACAGTTATTTTGTGAAGATAAACTATGTTCTTTATATACCTAATAATGCCCTTTGAATATTGTAGGGTCCTCAATAGTTGCTCAGATAATAGAATCTGTTTCCACTGTTATTATATAACATAAATCATTTGCAAATAAAAATTAATGTTCTTATTTTGTCTTGTTCTATTTCAAGACAAATAAATTTTATTTATCATTATTTAAAGAGTTCAACATTTACATTGAACATATCACCATAACCAAAATATTTCAGACTGAATCTTACGTAAAATATGAAATACACTGATATAGGGATAAAACAGGGACAATGCAATAATTTAGTATCTAGTGTTTTCATATTGTCCAAACTTTAGATTATATTTAATAATATCATAAATGCTTCCTAAAATATACTATAATATGATAGGGTAGTCTGTATTTAATTAAAACGTAAGCATCTAGGAACTTATTATTGTCTGAAAAATTAAAGCATCTTTGGAACATCATTACCATCTCCAAAAAACAGTGTATATTTTCTAAACCATAAAAATGTACATAAATGAATGCAAGGCTGGCTGTGTTCATAAAAATGACCAAAAAATGTAAAGAGTTATAAATATAAGAAAACTCACAATGCATGTACAAGATGACAGATTAGTAAAAGAATATTTTATTAAAAAGAAAATGCTTATCAAAGGCATCTCTAATTGCAAACAAAAGATAGAAGAATTGCAATAAATATAGATTCTAAGCCACAAAGAGTTCAAAGCACAAATAAATCATATTACACTATTTTATATGGATATTATTTATGATAAGTTAGTATTAGCACAAAATTCAGGATGTAGAGGAAAATAAAGCACCTTTTAATTATTTGAAGAAATTAATGGACAGCAATGATCTGGTGAAAAGTTGTTAAACCTTTTAACCATAAAACAGATGTTGAACATTATTTTAATCATTGAAAAATCAATAAGGAAAGTAACCCAATACAACTGCACAAAGAAAATCTTGGTATTAATTAAAATAATAAAATCACATGAGTGAGAAAAGCATATCTAATAAACATTGTGAAAGTTTAAATTAACAAATCAAATACTTGAAAAATGAATAAAACATTCTTTCTTAAATATATGCTGATTAGCAAAGTAAAACTGCACTTCCAGGTTTATAGATGAAATTTTTAAAGGAAATTTTAGCAAACTATCCACTAAAATTTAAAAGGATGTCACACTATTTGGACGCATTATATATTCTTACCTTTACAACTTTCCAATATTAAAGTTTTTATCACAAATTATCGAAGAATTTGGAGAATTTATTGCATTTTAAAGATTATAATGCATGTAAAAATGAGGAAAAAGGAAATAATTTTTAAATCACATTGAAATTAAACACATATTAACTACTGACATTTCTTGACACACCTAGAATGAGAAGGTTTTCAAATGGCTATCAGGTACACAAAAGGATATATGACTGCATGAAGATAGTTAAACATCTGGAATTACATATTAGGTCTTAATGCCACACAAGATGAATACTTGATTCTGCTTATGTACCGAGAAAACATTATTCTCACAAGTTTAATGACAAGGAAATTATCAAATATTTTAGAGATTAGTCAGTCTCCAAAGTTGCAAAATAGAGAATGAAAATAATTTTGTATAAATATTTAATTTATATATACACAGGAATAAGATTAGTCTGGAAGATTATAAATATCTGAAAGATTATCAAAAAATGGTTAGGATGTTTTAAGTTATCTTTAACTTTTTAAAATATATTCTAAATTCACTTCAATGTTCACATATACACTTTTCTTTAAATTAATAATATCAGAATAATTTACTCTGCTTTAAGAACAAATAATGAAGCACTATTTTTCCTTTTTAGATATTTGTCTGTTTATAAATAAGATTATCCAAAAGCATTTATATATCACCAGTGAATATTTTAATAACAAAAATTATTGTATATTCAACATTTTGCAAGAATATAGCATTCTGAAGATAGTTGCTAAAATTTATTAATACTATAGAAATTCTTTCAATTCGTCATCTGTTTTAATCTTCATAATTACTCTATGAAATTCTATTAATTATTTTTCTTGTACAACAGAGGAAATTGGATTTTGAGTTGTAGTGACTTACTAAGGGATATAAATCTAAAAAGCTGGCAGATCTAGAATCTGAACCCTTGATTGGCCTTTTCAAAGGAGCACTCTATGTCATTGCTATATTTCTTAAACAGAATTAATGTAATGACTTCTGAAAGTCCTCTCAATAATAAATGTATGTGAAATTGGAGCATTCATGGGGATTTCTGTGACAAAATTTGAAAGATAACTCCATTTTTTGTCGTTAGTTGCTCTAAAATAAACACATATTCCAATTACTTTGTAGGTTTCTATAAACATACACTTGGAAATGTTTCAGATCACGGTGTAATGAAGTGGAGGATGGCTTGTTAAAAATGCAAACTAATTAAAAAATACTAGAGTATTTAGAGAGATACAAGTTAAATACCCAAATAGGAATGAAAGAAAAGATGTACTTGAATGTTGAACATCACTGTCATTTCAATTGCCTGGACCACTCTCATTTGCATGACTCTAATTACAGCATTCTTCGCTTCTTTGTTCCTAAGACTATAAATGAATGGATTCAGCATGGGGATCACAATAGTATAAAACGCAGAGGCCACTTGATCCTTTCCCAAGGAGTGGGACTTCTTTGGTTTTAAATAAGAAAAAATATTCGTTCCATAAAAGATGGTAACACCCAGGAGGTGGCAAGCACAAGTAGAGAAGGCTTTGTGCTTTCCTAAAGTGGACTTAATTTTTGACAAGATGGACTGTAGGACACAGAGTGTAATAAGAGACATGGATATAGTTGAGCCAGCAAAAATGAATATCATGGTTTCAGTGTCATGTTTGTAAGTACAAGATATGACTAAAAGTGGGATTAAGTCACAGAAAAAATGACAAATTACATTGGATTTGCAGAAGTGCAAACTGTTCATGGAAAGAAACATGGCCAAGTAGTCAATAAATTCAATCATGTAGGACCCAGTGGTGAGGGCACAGCAGTCTTGTGGACTGGCAATGAAAAGGGTTGCAGATAACTACATAGTGGTCATAGGCCATTGAGGAGAGGAGGAAAAATTCAGTGGCACCCAAGAAGACAAAAAAAGATATTTGCATGAAGCAGCCCATATATGAAATAGACTTCTCAGAATTCAGCAAGTTCTCTAAGGTTTTAGGTGTGGTGGCAATTGAATAACTGAGATCAAGGAATGACAGATGACTGAGGAAAAAGTACATGGGGATGTGAAGCTGGAGATCAAGGCAAATTATCAGTATCATCCTTATATTCCCCAGCATAGTTATCCCATATATAAGGAGAAACAGTATAAAGAGCACCTGCTGGATAACTTCAGAGTCTTTCAGTCCCATAAGGATGACATCAGGCACATTTGTGTTATTCCTAAATTCCATAGTGTTCAACTGTTGTAAACTATTGAGAAATCAAGGTGATATTTAGCATGAATGACTTCAAAGCCATTTTATTAGCATGAATGACCAGGAATTTTAAAAGTTAGCCTTCATTCTCAAAATTCATAATAAAGAGGAAATTGCAAACTATTACTGAAAAAACAAACATTGGTTTGACTCCCCAATATAAATTAGGTATAATCATTATTTGGGTATTATATAATAGAAACTCATATATTTCATAATTAGAATGAATGTGAAACTATTATAAATACTTACCTTTATTAACAGATATATCCAGATGAAAATATTATGCCATAGATTTCACTACTGTACACATTGCTAGGTGATAATAAGGGCACAGAAATTTAAGTAAATTATCCAGAGTCACAAATAACTGCTGACTCTATGATTTACCCAGGATTGGTTGGGTCCAGAGATCACACACGTAATACTATATTTCTATTTATATTTAAATTCAGAAAAGAGAAACAAAGCTAGATACATAAAAACCAATGATAGAGAGTTTTGATGCATCATCTACTATTCTTTTGTATCTAATATTATTTGATACAAATAACAGATCAGGAATTAAACCCTTAGACTAATTCACTGAGGTGTACTGATATTGTATAACAAACATTTTTATTATTTTTAGAAGGTATGCTTTTGAGTGCGTATTAAAATTAAATTTCTTCCAAATTTTATAATTTCAATATATGTATAATGCTTGATAATGCAGAATAAAAATTCTATATTTTCATATTTGCACATTATGGCATTACTTAGGTAGGGCCTCTGTGATATGTATATGTTCTGCATATACTTCTAATAATATCCCCATTTTTTAAGATAATCAAAAATGCTCTAAATTTGAGTATAATATATGCCATGAGCCAAACATCGGTGAAAAACTTCTTCCAGAATTATCTGTCTAGAATATTTGTCATCCTCAAATTTTTCTCAAAAATAAAATATGGAAACCATTTAAAGAGCCTGATAATTATGCTACATGTTTCCTTTTAGATAACCTGTTTAATTTTTTGTGCATGATTTTTGTAGTTGTTCCTAGGTAAAATAAATTAATACAAAAATTTTATTCAAGTTCTAGTCAAATAGAAAGGTCACCTGGAAATTATGTCTCCCAAGTATACCAGGGAGCTATTCTGAGCACAAGCAGAGCAGAATATCCCTTTACCCTGATACTGTCATTGCACCTCTTCCACTGGGAATTACTGATATTGCACCATTTGGTCATTCTTGGGATGAATATCAAGGAAGATGGCTTGGCCTTATTAAAAGCAGAAAAGTTCAAGGACTAATGAATCCATGTCAAGTTTGTAACACAGAGTTATCTTCCCCTTAGAAGCCATGTGATGTTTAATATCATTGTTCAGTAATCTTTTGTGAGGCTCTATTTGATGACTGGTTAAAATAGAAAGCACTTCTAGAGAAAAACTTAATCTTTGGCTAAAGGACCAGAACATTAACCACTAGGGGTGGAATAGAACATTTTCACAATTTAACATTTTTATAATTAAAATTGTGACACTATAATAGGGAGTAAGCCTTGTTTGTTATACAAAATTAGAATACATTAATATTCAAAAAACAAAATGAAAATCCTTCATAAATGTTGTTATTCTTAAATATATTTTCCTCCAATCATTTTCCTTTATGCATATATGCTTATATAGTGTATACGTATTCACAGAATTTTTATAAAACTCTATTTTCAGTTACATATTGATTTTATTATTATTTATAATGCACCTATAGCTTTGTTAAATTCAATTTTGTTAATTTGCATTGGCTGATTCTCCATAACTAACTTTCTTCTAGGAGTGTACATTAGCCAATGAATGGATATATTAGAGGCATCAAAAGGAAAACACGGTGGAGTTTCTCCACTCATGTGTGGCAATGCCATCTAATTCATCTACACAAAAGATATTTTGTTACATTCAGCCACAACAATTTTTGTGCAATCTGTTTCATTGTTTTATTTTTCTTGGCTTTTATTTTACCAAAAAGACCATAAGAAAAGAAAGTGAAAGAGAGTTCTGAGATGAGGAAAGCTGTTGATGTTCTGGAACTAGGGCCATAAAACATTGCCTTGGATGAGAAAAGATGAGAAATAAATAACCAAAGTCAGTGGACCCTCGATCCAAAGGGAGGAGAGTGCTGCTGCATAAAGCATCAAGGCTTTTATTTAGCTTTAGAACAAAGAAAATAGGTTTGCACTTTTATAAAGACAATAGATACGTGACGGGCTACAGGTTACTAAAGTCAGCAAGTTTTTAGGGTTAATGGTTCAGTTCTCTTTACATTCCTGCAAGTAACAGACCTTGTTAATCATTGTCTGACAAATACCAGATACTCTCTTTGAAGCACAGAATGCTTCTCCACCAGGCTCCCACCAGATCTTATCTTAGTGTCTTTAGACTAGAGAGGTCTGTCTCATACATACCAAGGTGGCCTGCTTTTTGTCAGTTGTCACTGCCTTTAATTGAACTGCTTGATTTCCCCCTTTTTTATCAATTAATTTTTTCAGTGGCAACTATAGGAATCATTAAATAAGATGATACATGGTGACCTCCTGTCACAATTGTCTTCTTCCATAGGCTTTTGGGACTGTGCCAAGATGATACAAGGTTGTACTGCTCTGAGAATCTTACCCCTCATTGGCTACCAGTCAAGCTTTTGAGCTCTTACATGGAAGGCAATTTCATTTATATTTTATACTTCTTCAGGTTCCTTATGTGTATGCTTTTTTGCAGATAATTAGTTTTAAAATCAAGGGGTTATTAGTATACTATTTTCTACCACAAATAATTTAAAATTAGTTTTTCATGGCTAAGTTTCCTAACATAAATGCATTTATCTGATCTAATTTTTATTTTTTCTATGAATATATGTTATTACTCTACCCTTGAAAATACAAACAATTAAAATGCCTATAACAATAATTCCTAATCCAATCCAAAATGATATTTGAACTGTTTTTGATTTCCACCAGTGAAACGAATTGACAGTATTTAAATTTTCATAAAATTCATTCCATAATTCTGCACCAGGGCTTTTTTTCAATTCATTTTGAGAAATGCTCTATGCTTTCTTTTGTAATTCTAAAATATCTAAAGAAATATGATGCCTATATCCAATCAAATGATTTTTTACTTCTTCCCAATCATGCTCACTATTATTATAAGGCAAAGGAGTAATATAAAAAGAACTTTCATTCCAATCACATTTAAGAGCCCTTACAAATTTAAATTATAGATTTGACTACCCAAATGTATAATGGTTGTTTCAAGATTATTCATACAATTATTCAGTTCCATATGAATGTGAGACTGGCTATACCACATTTCACTTTCATTTGTATGCCAGTTCTTAACATACTATTGAGTCTGGACTCCTTGATGCAGGGCTGTGCCAGCGACGGCTGTAGCAGTCATGATGCCAATCAGTCCCAAAATTCCTGCTGTTAAAAGTTCAATCAGTCTTTTAGTTCTTTTTAAATAGTGGTCGAGGAAGTGCCACAGCAACTAAAATTCTGGAGACTGCTGCCAATGTCTGGTCATCCAAACCAGTAATGATAGTCCTTTTCTTCTTCTTGCTATAAAAAGAGTTTGATTTTCCTGCAAATATGAATTCTTAAGACATGTAAATAAAGAGCAATTGGAGCAACTAACACTCCTTTCACCAAAAGTTACTTCTCCAATAATAAAAACTATAAGATCTTGTACACACACTGCAAGAAATTGAGTTGATTTTCTTTTTAAACTGGTAATATTAGTTTTCTTGCCTTGCCATTTGAAAATTGGGCCAGTTCCCAAAAATAATTTCCACAAATAATTTTGAGTTTTGTTAAGTTTAGTGTCCCATGGTTGTGGGATAATCTTCCTTGATTTTTTCCAATTTATTGAGCTGTTAGTAAATGTTGTATTACCAAAATTCCTGAAATAAGGATTAGTGTCATTAGTGATTATGTTTGAATTGTTAATCAACCAAGGTATCGTTGTGTTTTTAATAGGCTTTGGTATTACTATAAGGGCCCGATCCTTTACAATTCCATAGGAATCATTAAACAATACAACCTCCGTAAAACCATGACATATATGCCATTTCTCATTAAGTAATCTGTTTTGAGAGGGACATGTGAGATTTACCATATTTTCTGATTTATATGGTAAAGAAGGGAAAATGAGAATATAAATTTGAGTTTGATTTTTCTCTGTTAAAACTACACTGCGATTTTGAGGTTGCATGCATGCAGAACCATGTCCAATACAAAAAGGGCGGTATATAAAAGGTAAAATTTTCTATAAATTTCCCTTCTTCTATTGGCTTTAAGGGTAGCCATAAGTCTACAGGTCCCAGAAAATGGTGAGATTGATTAAGATAAATTGGGTAAGACTTATCGGCCCAAGTTAACAGGTCTAAAAGGGTGAGTTGGTAATGTATGCCCATTAAGTGTAATTATGATATGGAATCTTATCTTGACCTAATACTTTACCTATAATTAATCCAATGTGTAACCACCATGTTCATAGTTTAAGTTTCAGCAGCATCTTCAACTTTAGGCTTGATTCTTCTGGAGGGGATCTGCTGCCGTTCTCCTGTTTCTGTAATGATAAAAGCAAAACTTCAGCCCCAAATTTTCACCTCTCCTTTTGCCCATTTATTGGTTGTTTCATTTTTTCATTTTCATTCTTTTTATTAACCTCCCATTGTTTTTCTGCTGCTGTGGTATTAAAAATTTGTTGTCTATTAAGAAAATTTAAGGTAAGCACTGCTTTAGATAGTTTGTCTTTAGCAGATTCTCCTCCATCTCCCCCTTTTAGTTTTTGCAAAATTAATTTTAGTAAGTGTTTACTAAATTTTAGTAAGTGATTGCTTTTTTCAACATTAACTTGACCCTTGGGGTTATTTGCTTCAGTAAGAGAATGTTGGAGATGTTTATAGAGTTGTGTTAAAAGTGTTTTTGAGGGGAGTTGCAATGAGGGTAAATACATGCTTGTGGTAAGGCAGAATGAGTAAGGCATAAAGCCTTTAAAGACATAATATTGACACATGGTGTGTGTGTTGAACATTTCTTGTGAAAGGACCTTTTATTGATAATTAGTTAGTTGTTTTTTTTTAATAATTCAAAGAATATAAAATAAGTGAAGGATTGCTTATAAACAGGGGTTTAACTGTTATATTCCAATCTTTTATAATATGAATACATACATTTACATGCTTACCAAACCAGGGGACACACTGAAATACTTGGTTTGTTGTTGGCTAGAGTCCTGGGTAGATACAAGATAAATGTTAATAAGTATGTTTAGTTTAATAAGCTTATACTGACAATTAGAGTGAGAAACATGAATGACATAATCAAGTAAAAGATTGAGTTAATATTGAACAAAGTTACAGGATGACAGATAAATAGAGCAGTTTTATATATATACTTACGAATATTTAGCATTTAGCTGGGAATTGTTGGAGTTAGCAACTGATACTAGAGTTTTGGTTGACTGTGTTTAGGGTTAATGAATTTGATACTATAGATGCCAACTTGTGATGTAAATCGGCCTCAAGCTGATCAGGGACAGAATCCTCCCCCTCCACATTTTCGGAGGGCTTACTAGATTCTGTTTGAAGAGGCTTAAGGGCCAGAGTAATAAAATATTTAGCTGTATCAGAAACATGAGGAATATTCAAATAAGCTCCCCATTGGTATAATAAGTCTCTTCCCCATAAGCTTCCTGACATATTAATGAGACTGCCAATCTCATGATATCTAGAACGGCATTCATTGGCCCCATGTAATCTTTTCTGGCATATCGGACACACATGAGTTGGTATTGATCTATTGTTGCCACTAGATGGAGCTCTCACACTAGTTTTGGCTCGGCTATCTTTTGTAGTGGACAGCATAAAGACTGGGAAAAGTTCCATAAATTCCCTTTTTCTTTTCTTCCCTATTATTAGATATGAGTTTATCTGTTTTGGGCTGTTCATGAATTTTTTCATATATATTTTCATTAAAGTCAATATCAGTTCATTTTGCTATCGGTCCAGCGATAGCAGTATCCTGTTTAATATCTTCATTTTCATCTGATTGTAATGGTTCAAGAGCAACAGAAATAAGACTACACAAAGGCCATACATGTATGGGAATTATCTCTCCCTTTTGATAAGCCCTTTTTAAAGCTTTCATGACTAACTACCATTGTTTCAGATTTAAAATATCCTGCCCTTGCGGCTGAAACCAATAACAATGTTTCTGTACAAGAGAAAAGTTCCTCAAAAGCCTAGGATTTAATAGTTACACCTGTGCTTTTTAATAAAGTTTTTAACTCTAGAGTACTCTTCAAAGTTCCACTGCTGATTCCCCATTTCCCTGATGATCCCAAGGATGTAACTTACTTACCTTTTTTATTTTTAAAACTGCTCATCAGGAGCTTCTTGGTCCCTTGCGCACTGGCTGGAAGAAAAATTGCGTTTTCAGGTCCCTGTTCGGGTGCCAAATGTTGATGTTCTGAAACTAGGTCCATGAAAACGGTGCCGCGGATGAGAAAAGATGAGAAAGTAATAACGGGGGTCAGGGGACCCTCGATCCAAAGGGAGGAGATTGCCGCTGCATAAAGCATTGTGGCTTTTTTTTAGCTTTAGAACAAAGAAAATACATGTGCACATGTGCAAAGTCAATAGATACGTGATGGGCTGCACGTTACTAAAGTCAGCAAGTTTTTAGAGTTAATGGTTCCGTTCTCTTTACATTCCTGCATGTAACAGACCTTGTTAATCATTGTCTGACAAATACCAGATACTCTCTTTGAAGCACAGAATGCTTCTCCACCAGGCTCCCACCAGATCTTATCTTAGTGTCTTTAGACTAGAGAGGCCTGTCTCATACATACCAAGGCGGCCTGCCTTTTGTCAGTTGTCTTGGCCTTTAATTGAACTCCATCAGTAAGATTTTATAATTAATTTAATGGCCCAAATTTCATTAAAATGTATTATTGTGACTTCTGCATTAATTAATTATAATGAAATAAAATTTATTTAGATGTATAAGCAACTGGTACAAGAAAAACTATTTATTCCCCAGAATTTCAGGAGTTTATTTCATCTAATGGCTCATGGAATCACAAAATTATATATGATATAATAGATGAACTTTTGGAAATACCATTCTTCTTTTCATCAGAAAATTAGTGATATTGAGGAAAGCTAATTTGGGGTTCAAAAAGACACTATCTATTCATTTCACAATAGGTGATCTTTGGGTATTAGCCAAATGAGATGCTAATGGAGTTACTCTATGTCAATGTTACCTCAGTTAGGTCTCCTTACTACTTGCAAAATCTCCATGAGCAATTTTTATTTCCCAGCATTGAAATTATTTTTGTGGTCATTATGTGTACTTTAAATAATATAAGTAAAAGTTGAAGGAAGAATAATTTACAAAAGTGACTTTATGATGAATCTTTTTGCTGTATCTTTATTCATGGGATTTCAATACATCTTTTTACAACAATTTTATTCACATACTAAACAATTCATCCAAAGTGTACAATCAATGGTTCTCAGTATAATCACAGTTGTGTATCATTACATAATTTTAGAACCTTTTCATTACTCTGGTTTATTGATTTCTACTATTTCTTCTACAGTCATAATATATTGTTTGTTATCTTGGAAATTATCCATTTCATCAGGTTTTCTAATTTGTTGGCATAGAGTGGTTCATATTTCTTTACAGGATCTTTTTTTGTTTCTGTTGGGTCAATAGTAATAAACCCCTTCTCATTTCTGATTTTATTTATTTGCATTCCTCTCTTTTCTTTGTCATTTTATCTAAGGGTATTTTTTTCAATTTTATTCATTCTCTCATTGAACCAGCTTTTGGTTTTGTTGATAATCTCTAGTGTTTGATATTCTCAAGTTCATTTATTTCTGCTCTAATTTTTATTATTTCTCTCCTTCTCCTGCTTCAGGTTTAGTGTGCTTTTCTCTTTCTAGTTCATCCAGGTAATGCTTTTAGGTGTTCAATTTACCTCTGTCATTTCTTTAATGTAGGCATTTAGGGCTACAAAATTCCCTTTGTTTCATCCCATAACTTTTGATATGCTGTGTGCTTGTTTTAATTTGTCTCAAGATATGTACTGATATCTCTTGTAATTTCTTCTTTGCCCACTGGTTATTTACAAGTGTGTTGTTTAATGTCTGTTTATTTGTGAATTCTCCAGTTCTCAACTTATTATTGAATTCCAGCTTCATTTCATTATGATCAATGAAGTGCTTTACATAATTTCCATCTTTTTGAATTTATTGAGAACGTTTTTGTGGCACAAGATGTGGCCTAAACTAGAGAATGGTACATGAGAACTTGAGAAAAACAACTCCTTCTCTTTTGGTGTGATGTTCTCTCAATTGATGAGGTTGGTGTATTGAAGTATCCAACCATTAAGACATCAATTTCTGCCTTCAGTTTTGCCTCATGTATTTTTGGGCATCTTGGTTAGATATCATAACCAAATATCATAAATATTTATGATTTTATGTCTTCTTGGTGGATTGCCTGTTTTATTAACATTTAAGTCTTTCTTTGTCTCTTGTATCAGTTTTGCATTTAAAGTCTATTTTATCTGTGCTTCATATAGCTACTCCTGCTCTTTTTCTGGTTACTGTTTGCATGTAATACCTTTTCCCAAACTCCCAGTTTCAACCAATTTGCATCTGGTTCTAAGGTGATTCTATTATAGAAAGCTTCTAGATGGCTCATATTTTTTTTTTTATCCTTTCTGTCAGTATCTGTTTTTTGATTGGTGATTTTTATCAATTAACATTCAATGTTTTTACTGTAACATAAGTATGGACTTCATCCATTTTAATCTTTGCTTTCTTTTGTCATATATTATTTTTGTCTCTTTATTTATTCTTTTACTTACCCATTTCTGATAATCTTCATTTCTACATTCTCCCCCAAGCCTCTCCCTCCTGTCTTTTCCTTTCAGCCTGCAGAAGTCCCTTTAGTATTTCTTTTAGGGCAGATGTGTTTTAAATGAATTGTATCAGTTTCTGTTTATTTCTGAATATTTTTAACATACCATCATTTTTGAAGAAAAGTTTTACCTGATAAAGAATTCTTGCTTGGCATTTTTCATTTTCAATACCTTAAATATATCATACCACTACCTCCTTGGCTCCATGTTTTCTGATGAGAATTCATCACTTAATCTTCTTGAGTCCGTTTTCTCTTGCTGCTTTCTGAGTTCTCTCTTTATAATTGTCGTTTGACATTCTGACATGTATGCATCCAAAACTAGGCCTATTCATATTTATTTAGTGTGGATTATGTTGCACTACTTGGTCATGTCTTTCATAAGAACTGGAAAATTTTCAGCCATTATTTCCCCAAATATTCTTCCTGCCCCTTTTTATTCCTCTTCTCCTTCTGGGACACCCATGATGCATATGTTTGTGGACATCATACTATCATTCAATTCCCTGAGGACATGCTCAATTTTACCATTCTTTATCTGTTTCTCTGTCTGTTCAATTTCAGAAGTCCTGTCTTCTACCTTCCTGATCCTTTCTTCTGCCAGTTCAAATCAGTTTTTGTATGACTCTAATGTATTTTTAATCTCATCTATTGTGTTTTTAATTCTCATAAGTTCTGTTACTTTTATTTACAGACTTTCAAATTCTTCTTTATGCTCACCCATTTTCTTCTTAATATCCTTTCTCTCTTTAGGCACAGTTTCCTTCATCTCTTTGAATTGATTTGGGAGATTTGTTTGAACATCATTGATTAGTTCTTTGAAATTTTCTGTCTTGTCTGAACTTTTAATTTGCAACTTTGGGTCATATCTTTCTGTTTCTTAGTATGAATTGTAATTTTTTGCTGTTGTCTTGCATCTGCTTTTCTTGATGAGATTACTCTAAGTGTCAGTATCTCTCTCTTGCCTAGGGTTTCCTCATTGATTGAGTTTGTGTTAAAGCTCTTATTTGACAGTTGGTTCAACTTATTTTAAAATTTTAGAGTAGCTCATGTTTAATGGATGAACTTTTTTCAGCTCTCTTCTCTGATTCTTGCCCTGGATATATGGTTCAATTTTTGAGATTCACTATTTGTCCAATTGTTTCATCCCAGGAGAAAACATCCTTTCCCCTCTTCCTCCTCTCTGAATCCTGATCTGTTCTGTTTCCGTTGATATGCCTCTATACATCTTTAATACTCCTCTCATTGCCTATAGCTGCTTTTACCTGGAGGCTTTATTCTTGGAGGAGGGTACCCCTGGAGAGCACTATCCTAAGTCAGGTTACTGCAATTGAAGCATGGCCAGGGACACATGAAAGGGATGCATATCAGTTCTCAACCACCCTGGTCAGGAGACCCAGAAAGACACCAACCTTCTCTATGCAGTCTCCCAGAATCTGTGATTTTCTGGCCTGTCCAGTACATGGCATTCTTCTGCCAACTGTTCCCCACATCTGTAAGGTGGTGGATTAGTCTACCAAAGGGTTGCCCATGCAAAGTGCCAGATATCTGTTAGATTTTATAAAGGGTATTTATCTGGGGTAAAAACTTACAGTTATAAAGCCTTAAAGATTCCAACTGAAGGTTTATTTCTCACCAAAGTCAGTTGCCATGTGTTGAAGCAAGCTGGTCACTGATCTCTGTGAGGGTTCAGGCTTCTCCTTTCTGGGCATCTTGTCTCTCAATTGCAGGCTGGCACAGGGCTTATCTCTCAGGGCTTCTTCTCTCTCCTGGCACAGGACTCATTTCTTTCTCAGCCTTCTGTATCATTCTCAGTTCTCTACACAAGGTTAGCTGTAGGCTATCAGGCAAATGGTCCGTTTCTCTCAGGGCTTTAGCTGTTTGAACTTTCTTCTTTCTGCCACATGACAGGATAAAAAATGACAAAGTTATCTTTTCTGTGTGTCTTTTTGAGTGAGCGTCCATTTATATCAGCCACCCAAGGGGATGGGAATTCAACTTGAGTTGCAACTTACTGATGTGGTTGACTCAAAAGCCCTAAATTGATTTTATCAAATAAACTTAATCAGAGGCCCATATTGAATGTATTACAATCAAAGGGTCATATCCAGAAGGATATATTAGTTTACAAACATAATCTTTCTCTTTTTTGAGGATTCATGAACATAATCTAAACTGTCACACTCCACCCTCTGAATCCTAAAAAAGATATTATTATATTCCAAAAAAAGCTTATAATATTTCAATAGTAATGCTAGTTATAAAATCACATCACAATCATTTATAGAAATACAGTTTGTCTGGAGGCAAAGTACTCACTAGCTGTAGTCCTGTGAAACTTACAGAACAAGTTATGTGTTTCCAATACATAGAAGGACAGACGTAGGGTAAACATTTGCATTAATACAAGGAGAATTTGGGAGGGAAACATGTGCCACAAGTCCCCAACAATTCCAAAAAACTGCAGGGCATACTCCATAGATTTCAAAGTCTGACAGTCATTCTTAAGATTATGGTTACTTTTCCTCCTTGATGTCTCATGGGGAGCCACCCTTTCCACAGGCTTGCCTTGGCAGCCATTTTCTTAACTCCAACCTTATTAAGTATCTTGGAGTCAACTGAGCTCCAGTTATCACCCTCCAAGAACACTGGGATGGTGTCTACACTTTTCCCAATCTCTGGCATATAGTCACAATCCCCTTAGTACACGGTGGCAACATCCTCCCTAACATCTGACATACAGGCCCAACTTCCTTAGAACTGTGAGGCTGTAATGTGGCCTTCCTTAATCTATGGGGAACAGGCCCACCCCCCTCAGAGCACTAGGCTGGTGATCTCACTCTCCCCAACCTATAGGAAAGAGGTTTTCACCCTTCAGAGAAGTGCAATGGTGACCTAACTCTCCCCAAAAACTAGGGAATGTGTTGCACTCTCTCTGTAGCCTGGGGTGGCCAAACTTTCCCTGAACAGTGGGCTGCAACCGCCACCCACCTCAAATCCTAGACAAACTCACCCTCTCTGTACACATGGGTGGGGTGCCTCTCTTAGCTCAAGGATATGTATTAATTACAGACGTCAGCTTCCATGGTTTTTCTCTTCAAGCTGTTTGCCTAAAGCTTTCATCTCTCCCCTACATGCCCCTTTTAGTCCAAGTTGACAATGTTTATGTTCATACCGATCTCACAAAGAGCTTGTTGGTTTAGCATGTAGGAAACAGGGGTCCAAGCCATCAGAAAGTTAGAATTTCCAGAAGTCTTTCCTGGATAACTGCATTTTCATACTGACTTACAAGTTCCAAGTTTAGTTAATTCCTAAAATGGGGCACTATTGTCTGGGGGCTTGATTTCCAAAGGCTTGGAATTTCTGGAGTCAGTCTCTGATTTCTTTGTATCCAACAATTTGGTTCTCAGCTTATCTCTTTACCCTAGCATTTTGCTATAAGCTGCAAGGTGAAGCCAGTCTGCATGCTCTGTATTTGCTTTGGAAAGCACTTTAGCAAAATGTCCAATCTTATCATTTTCAAATTCTGCCTTCCATATAACATCAGGCACCAATTTTGCTAAGTTTAACTTTAAAACATGGATCATCTTTCCTCCAGTTTTCAATATTTGTTTAATCACTTCCTTCTAAGACCTTATCAGAAATAACTTTTGGCTCCATATTCCTATCAACAGTCTCTTCAAAGCAATCTAGGCCTTTTCCATTAATCATTTCACAATTCTTCCAAAATATACCCCTTACCCATTTATAAAACCATTCCAGCTTTTTTGGTAATTGCATTAGACTGTACCCCACTCCCATTATCAAATAATATATTAGTCTGCTAAAGGGGTGCTGATGCAAAGTACCAGAAATCTGTTGGGTTTTATAAAGGGTATATATTTGTGGTAAAAGTTTACAGTTCCAAGGCCCCAAAGAATCCAACTCAAAGTTGCTTTCTCACTAAATTCAACTGCCACATGTTGAAAACAGATAGTCACTGATCTCTATGAGGGTTCAGGCTTCTCAGTTCTCTTTCCAAGTTCAGCTGTAAGCTATCAGGCAAATGGTCCATCTCTCCCAGGGCTTTAGCTGTTTGAACCTTCTTTTTTCTGTCATATGACAGGATAAAAAATGACAAAGTTCTCTCCTATGTGTGTCTTCTTGAGTTAGTGTCCATTTATATCAGCCCCCCAAGGTGGTGGGGACTCAATCTGAGTCATGCCTTACTGATGTGGATGAACCAAAAGACCTAAGTTGATTCTATCAAGTAAACTTAATCAGAGGCCCCTCACTGAATTTAATACAATCAAAGAGTGTCACACTTAGAGGAATAGATTAGTTTACAAACAATCTTTATCTTTTTGGGATTCACAAACATAATCTCAAACTGTCACAAATGTCAGTGTTTGTCTTTATTTTCAACTCACTCCACCCTTATTGTGGTATGTTTGCAACACAGCCTGTTAGCTGCTTTTTGCCAGGGTAAGTTGAAACTAATGCTCAGATCCCAGACCCAGGGATCTGAATTTTCTATTCAAAAGCTGCGTCTGCTCTATTTTGTGACCCCTTCTTTTTTAGGATAGAGCTTCCCTCCAGCAAACTTTTCCTCACCATACTGAGAAGATACTGTGTCTTTAAATCTATCCCTCTTCCTCTCCTGCATTGGGTGGAGCTGAAACAGAGACTACTGGATGCTTTCTGTCCTGGGTGAAATTGGAACCCTGCATTCTGAATGTGCTTTGCAGAAGCCACAATCTGTGCCTGGCTGTGCCTACCCCTTTTCTTGGGGAGGAGCAGCATTTCAGCAAAGGCTATGAAGTTACTGTGTGTTAAATGAGCCTCACTTCTTCCCCTGCTGGGGGAGGGGTTGAGGCAGTGACTCCTGACTGTTTTCTGTACATCCTTTTATAATTTTCTTAGATATCATTTAGTTGGGACTTAGTTTTAAATTGAGTCGATTATTGTCCTTTTAATTGGAGAGTTTAGTTCATATACATTTAAAATAATAATTTAAGTACTATTTGCAATTATGTCATGTATTTTTCAAGTAGACATTCTTCTCTCATGGCTTCTTTTTGGTTATTACAATATTTAATATTAAATTTTATTCTCTCTGAATAAAATTTTATTCTACCTTATTTGATTATATTGCAAGTGATATCTCTAGAAGATAAATTTTGATCCTTAAATGCTCTATTATTTTCGTGCACTTAATAATACTATGACTACTTTAGGCACCAAAATGGCAGCATGAGACACCCCAGGGTTGTGTATACACACAGAATCTTTGAAAAATTTGCAAAAACTGGGCAAGCCATCTTCTTCAAGACTATAGAAAACAGTTAACGGATTATACTAACAATCCTTTAGTGAGGACTGAATCAAGAAAATACAGTTTAAAACTGGTAGTACACACTGTTGTGTCCCTCAACTCCTTCTTGACACAGTGTGTAGCCAACCTGTGTTCTCATTGTGCATCCCTGGTTCTGTTTTGGAGGGAGTAACACCTTTGTGCATACTGGGGTATATGTATTTTTGTTCCAGTCTATCCAATTGTAGCCTGAAGCACTGACCTATGAAGCTCATCTCTGTTTTTTTCTTCATGTAATTTCCTCCACAGGCAGAACCATCTTGCAGGTAGTTAAAACAGTGTAAGAAACATTCAATTCAATGCAGCCTGGGACAGAAGATTGCAGGCTTTAAGGTATGTAAAAGACAACCCTGAATGGAGGGAAAGTCTGTTTCATAGGAATAGAGAAGGCATTTCAATGACCAAAAACAGGAGAATTTCCAAGGTTAGGTCAGAAGCCCAGGACAATAAATACAATGCATGCATGAAAAACTGTCCAGCCCAAACACTGTATTAAACATAAGCAAATGGAACTTTAAGGAGTCTACAATTGGCTTTGAGTTGGCTGGACAGCACCAGTCAACTCAAAGCCAATTTTCAAAGACAGCCAAAGGAGTTGTTTGCTTGTTTTTTTTTTTGTTTTTGTTTTTGTTTTTG